>CATKHJ010427698.1:0-10134 GCA_949750685.1 Vernicia montana | reverse complement strand
AACAAATTAATAAATAAATGAAAAAGGAAGAAAATAAATACCTTTTGATGGAGGAGACTTATCTCGGTCGGCGGCGGACTAGCCTCGGATCACAATTCCGCCTTCTTGACTTGGCGGAACCACAGCCTTCCAATGGCTTCTAGGATGGCGCTTTTGTGACTCTCTCGAACTGATTTGAGGAGAGGAACCTCGAAGCAACCACCCAAATCCCAAAAGAAACTTTAAATTAGAAAGACAGTTCTTTTCGAACCGAGCCTTAAAAGATTGCTTGCTTTGAATCAATTAAGCTTTGATTTAGCAAGTGTTGGTGTTCAATCATGTAGAAATGAGTATAAATGCAGGGTTTATATAGGTAGAGAGGTTGGGGAAGGTTTTTACATTTTCCAATGTGGGATTTGACATTATGACGCTCAAAACCGCACACGGGGCTTCTAGAACCGCACACGGAGCTTCTGGGACTGCATAGGAGCCTTTGGGACTGCATAGAAGGGACCATGACCACACATGGGCTGTGTGGAACCGCACAGCCCTTGTGCGGTCACAAAAGTGGCCTATACGGTCACTCGACGCCCGATTTTACTGTTTTGATCCGTTTTCGCTCGTTTCATGTCTGTTTTACATGATTCTAGTTGCGTTGTTCTCGTTATTCAATCCTGGATGATATGAGTATGGTTTAGAGGCCAAATGGGTAGGTCCTAGGTCCCGAGGCTCATATTCTCAATTTTTAGGCTTTTGGCGATCTTTGGCGATTTGGCTTTCGGAGGTCTGTTTACCTAGCCTGGGTGCCTTTAAGGTTCAAATGCATACTGGAGGATGCAAAATTAAGGGTTCACACCTGGTAAAGCTAATGTAGTAGCGAATGCTCTTAGTAGAAAATCGATCAGTAGTCTTTCTCATATAGCAATTTTGAGGAGACCTATAGTGAGAGAGTTAAAGCAGATGTTCAATGAAGGCTTGCGATTGGAGGTGAATGATTTGCAAGTATTGTTGGCTCATTTCTAGGTGAAGCCGAAATTGATAGATGAGATTAGAACCTTGCAAAGCCAAGATCCTCAATTGGAGAAGATCAAAGAAGACTTGGTAAAGGGACAAGCTCCAGAGTTCAAGATTGAGGAAGATATTCTAAAGTGTGGCAATCGGCTTTATGTGCCAAATGTTGAAGGATTAAGAGAGAGAATTTTGAAGGAGGCACATCAAGCTCTTTATAGTGTACATCTGGGTGCCACTAAAATGTATCACAATGTGAAAGTTTTGTATTGGTGGCTGGGATTGAAGAAAGACGTGGCAAATTTTGTCGCTTCGTGTCTCACCTGTCAGTAGGTGAAGTTTGAACATCAAAGACCTTCTGGATTGCTTCAGGAGATAAAATTTCCAGAATGAAAGTGGGAACAAATTACTATAGATTTTGTGGTAGGATTGCCAAGAACAATGAAAGGGTATGATTCTATATGGGTCATAATAGATCGATTGACGAAATCAACAAACTTCATTGAAGTAAAGACTACGTATACTTCAGCGGATTATGCTCGTATATATATTGATGAAATTGTGAGATTTCATGGAATTTTGCTTTTGATTATTTCGGATCGAGGTACACAATTTACTTCAAAATTTTGGCAGAAGTTGTAAGAATCATTGGGAACGCAACTTGACTTCAGTATTGCTTTTCATCCTCAAACGGATGGATAGTCTGAAAGAACAATACAGACGTTGGAGGATATGCTTCGTATGTGTGTGATGGATTTCGGAGGAAGTTGGGATAGGCATCTGCCACTTATTGAATTCACATACAATAATAGTTACCATTCCTCTATAGGAATGGCGCTTTACGATGCATTGTATGGTAGGAAATGTAGATCTCCGATATGTTGGACAAAAGTTGGTGATAAATATCTCGAAGCTCTTGATATGGTAAAATAAGCTATTGATAAAGTGAAGGTTATACAGGAGAGGCTAAAAACTACTTTCAGTCGTCACAAGAGCTATGCTGATCCGAAGAGGAAGGATGTTCATTTCGCAGTAAGGGACCATGTGTTCTTGAAAGTTTCACCAATGAAGGGAGTGATGAGATTCGGAAAGAAAGGAAAATTATCTCCTCGTTTTATTGGACCTTTTGAGATTCTTAGTAGAGTCGGTGAAGTTTCATACAAACTTGCACTGCCTCCTATGATGGAACACATATATGTAGTTTTTCATGTGTCTATGCTGAGAAAGTACGTATCTGACCCCTCGCACATATTGCAACCATAACTTATTGAGGTTGATGGAAATCTTTCTTACGAAGAAGTTCCAATTGCCATTTTGGATTGCTAAGTAAAAAAGCTACGAAACAAGGAAATACCTACGATGAAAGTGCAATGGAGAAATCATAACGTCAAAGAATGCACTTGGGAAAGTGAAAGCGATATGCTTCAGAAATATCCGCATTTATTTCAATCGTCATAGTAAGTTTATTAAAATTCAAGGATGATTTTTTTTTAGGGGGGTAGAATGTAATACCCGAGATTTTCATAGCCCATTAGAATTTTGAAATGATATAGAATATATATATATTTTATAGATAGTGCATTATAGAATTGATATTGGGAACATAATGGAACTTTGTATGTAATGTATGTTAAATGCACGGATTGAGTATTTTATTATTTGCATGTATTTTATGTGTTTAATTAAATTGAAAGGAGTAATGTATCTATTGTTAAAGGGTGTATTATGATATGGGAAAGTGAGAAATAATGTACTAGTAAAAAAGGAACGAAAGAAAGTTACGAAAAAATTTTACGAAACGGGAAATGGTTCGGTTGGGCTTTTGGGTTTCGAAGCCCAAATTTAATTTATGGCCGGCCCACTAGTGTATAGAACTTATAGAATTTTATTTTTATTATGTTAAGAAATTATAATTAGAAGAAAGATGGTAGAAAAGTTAAAGTTGCTAAGTTACATCTTCCAACTCACCAAAGTTGACTAAAGTCAACTACTTGAACAACTTGACTTCTTCTTTCTCTACAATGAAGACTAAGTTCATTCTTTTGTTTTATTCACATTATCACTTGTGTATAGTCACCATAACACCTAAGGAAGATCATGGTCATTGGTCTTGATTAAATCATGACCATTTATCTTGAATCAATCATAAGCCATTTGATTATCAAACCTAAAATCTCCACCATTCACATAAAGGATATATAAGCCAAATTTTTACCTTTTATTCTCATTTTGTGCCGCCCCATCCTAAGCAAAAGAAGATCAAAACTCTCTCAAAACACCAAACCTCTCTACTTGTTCTTATCTTTCAAAGGATAACAAACTAAGATTTTCCAAAGGTGAGAATTAGTGCTTAGTGAATTCTTTTATGGTTATTGATATGGATTTAGTGTTTGGTTGAAGTTATTTCTTTTTCTTTTCATTTATATGGTTGATTAAATTAAGGAATATCAATGGGAAATTATATTATATATCTTTTGGTGGATTATACAAATTAAAGCTTCGAATTGAAAGATTTACAAGTGAAATAAGCATGTAAAGCATGAAAAACCATTTTAAAGGAAATTTCCTTTATGGTTCGGCCTCTTCTAGTTTTATGGGGAGGAAGTGTTCTAAATTAATTTTAATGATATCTAAATATTAAGGGTGTGGAAAAGTAGTTTAGAAGTGTCAAATTGAATTATGGTGATTTTATACCAAAATTGAATTTTTGGAGACATAATTGATGATATAAGAGAAGTATATGGTTTGATGAGTATTTTTGATATTTGTTTGATGTTATGTAATTAATATGATGTTAATTTCATAATTCTAGGATCAATTTAAGGTTTGGATGTGAAATTATAGGTTTTTCCCAAAATCACCTTATTATGGAAAAATAGGGATTTATGAGAAATCAAAGTGATTTGATTTCAATTGAATGATGAATATGAGTTATTGGAATGTTAATTAGATGAATCTATGTTCAATTTATGATTTAATTATGAAATTGATATTTTCCCCAAATTTTAGGGTTTATGGAGTAAATTGAGGATTTTGGGATTTAGCTTGAATTAATTGAAATTGATTGGTTAATTAAGTTTGTTTATGATATAAGTTAATGATTTCAAAATCAGTATGGAATTTGAGTAAATAGAAATGATTTTCCCCAAATTGATGGAATTGGTATATTTAGGGATTTTAATTTTTAAGATGTAAATTAATAGCATTAATTAATAGAAAATATATTTACTTTGATTCATGTGTGGGAAATGAATTTTATTAAGGAATTAAAAAGGGAAAGGAATTAAATTCCTTGATTTGATTAATTTGTTGGAATATGGAATATTTGATTTAATAGTTAATATGTTTGTAATATAATTACGTGTAATGTTGTTTATGATTAAGGGAGGGAAATAAAATATAATAGTAAGGTTAAAAGGATAGAAATTAATTTTCGATTTGTGTAATGTGTTGTAGAATCGAAAGGAAAGGGTATTATCTGAGAACCCGAGGAGTTTCGTTTTTAGTCGGCGTTTATTTAAATTAGGAGCTAAGGAGTTTCGAGGTGAGTACAAATAGTATTATTGCTTTTGTGCCTTGAATATGAGCTTTTATGCTCAATCCATTCTTGTTTGAAATGCATTGCAACTCTTTGGTAAAGCATTATTTATTTGTTGATTATTGAGCCAAATTGAATAATTTATTCTTTGTGGCATTTGGCCAAATGAGCCTTTATTGTTTTGGTCTTTTAAATATGACCAATAATGGGAATTAAATTGTTATTGATATGTTATCCATTGAATCAATTCAAGAATAGAAAAGATATATTGTTATAATGATTATATTATAAGCAGAATACCCCTCTGATGTGGGGCAATACATCGGACCTTGTGTACAATGGTAATGGAACCTATGGATAGGGTAAGATTATTCGAACCTTAGCTAGAAAAGATTTAATGACCCCAATACGTATGACCCGATCAGTCGTACGTGTGACTAGGCGTATGGGAGTGAGCAAGGCATAAGCCGCCACTCGATTGATTATGGGGGAAACACACCGTTTCCAAGAAACTGAATGACTTTTGCTAAAATTATATTGTTGCTATAATTATGGAAATTGTTCTATAAGAACAATTTTGATTAACATCATTATTGTTTAAAAAGGAATTAATATTATTTGTACAATATTGATTATTCTGTATTATGTACTCACTGAGCTCTGTCTCACTCCTTAGTTATTATTTATTTTTCAGGACCGGTTGATATGCCAGCAAGGTAAATTCCAAGTTCTAGCTTTCACTTGGGAATTGCTCTACTATTTTGTTTATAGTATGAATGTTTATTCGGAAGTTTACTCTAGAGCTCCATTGATTTTAAAGTTTGTAATAATGATATAATTAGGATATTATATGCATGGTGTATGGTATAATACTGTGATGTTACAGTCCAAGCACATAAGTAAGATATAATGAACTGTGTAAATAAATGGAAAATGGAGTTCAAAGGTAAAGCATATAAATGGTATTAAGTATATGGTTAATGGTTTCATAATGATTGATATATTATTGGATGAGTTGTAAATGGTAATTATGGTTTCGATTATGGGGTAATGATAACTAATAATTAATGACAGCTAATAATAAGTAGTAAGGGGTTTTACGGGTTTAGGTGACCTTATGTCTCCCTATTCCCTAGGACAGTCGTGGCTCAAAGATAGGTTGTGACAGGGTGGCATGTAAAACGTGCCGTGCTGTGCATGCCGCCAGCGCTGCCCAGCTCCTCTCTTCCTCCTCTATAAATACCCCACTACCCCTTCAGGAAATAAGAGGAAACATTTAGGGGAAAATTCAAAAAACACTTCATTTGTAATCAAAATTCTGTCAAAATTCACATTTCTATATCCAAATCCTTTCACCTACCAAAATTATTTTAATTTAAAGTTATTATTATTCATTTTGAGTTCCTAATCTCGAAGTGGAACTCATATCCAGAATTAAGCTCGTCCCGTTCGCAAGAAAGCCAAGAAAAGCAAAGGTATAATCCATTTCTCTTGCACTTAAAATTCTAAATTCAGAACTAGAATTTATCATCTTGCTATACCTTATTTTGATCTAAAACTGAAAATGTCTAAACTTTATTAATTTAAAAATATGAATTAGATTAATAAGCCAAAACCTCTTTTGAGTAAACCCTTACTTCGTAAGAAGAAAGAACTGCGTGACGGTTTGATTCTCATTCAAAGGAATACGCAGGCATGTCAATCTTTAAGGCATCAACTTCAAAATATTTTAAATAATATTTTTCCCTTTCTATTATTTTACTGTTTTATATATGTTATTTATCCTTTATTAAATTAATTGAGGAATATGTGCTTTCCCTAGTATCCATAAGGGCTAGAGGAAGGATCTTCTTTTCTTATTTTGCTTTTGATTCATCTCTATAACTGTCATTCATATAATGTTTGTATCATTTACAACTGTTTATTCATCATTTTTATTCCTATTCATGCATACATAAAGTTATTTTGTTCTCTTAGCCAAACTTAAGAAATTAAAATGTTTATTACCAAAACCTGATCCCTGAGCTCTCTTTGGTCACTCGTGGATTAGTGCTTTTCCATTAGGGTAAAATAAATAATTTGGAGTCATTTCATTTGGGTTTTCCTTTAATTTTCCAATTAAAATAAATAAAATTAAAGTGGCGACTCCCTTTACAATGCCAAAATACAAATCTGATTTTCTAGAACTCATAGCGGGTTCTAGATTGCGTGGAGTTTCTCTTAAAGAGTATTTCGATTCCCTTAGCGGATCGAACCAGTGCTCGGGCGAGGCCTTACAGTTGGTGACTCCACTGGAGCCTATTAAATCTTTTTCAAATAAAAGATAAAAGTGGATTACTTTTGGTAACAAAATGAAGTTTGGCTTTAATTTCAAAATAGTTTTTCATACATCATTACATATGGACTCTTTGTCCAAAACCCTAGTTTCCTAGGAAAACAATAGATAGAAAGTAACATCGAGTAGATAACCCTCCTTGGGTCTATTCACTGATAGTGAAATCATCCAGCCCACAACGTATCCTTTAAATCCTTTTTAAAGGTGTAACGAGTATGCACGTACTATTGGACCCACGTGAGACTCCTTGTCTCACATGTGGTTAGGTATATCGAAACTCTAGTGTGACGGGTACCCAATTCAAGCTACCCTTATCCTTTCATATAATGAACCTAGAACCTAACCTTAGGTTGTATGTTCCATAAAGCAAAATCATTACACATCTGCATCTTCATTGCACAACATGCATTCATTTTAAGTGGAGCCTTGAACCGAAGAAGGGTTAAACACTTTTGATCCAATCACCTTCGCCTCATAAATCTTAAGCCCAATACCTTTGGGACAACATGCAATCCTAAGCCCAAGACCTTGGCAAATCATCAAAGCCCAATACCTTTGTCCCATCATACTCAAAGCCCAATGACTATTGGCCCATAACACTATAGGAAATCTTTTTCCCTCAGATTCTGTATACTATTACCCGCATATCACCTCTTCACCAAACACTTATTGGGTTTCTTTTGGTTTTTGCTTAAAGGCACTAATGGCTGATCCGACTGACATGGCTGCCTTGACTACATTCATAACCAATCTCCTTAAGAAGCAAGAGGAGAATTTTCAAGCAATTATGAATGCTCAACAAGCCCAATTTGAAGAACACAGGCAATCCATCATCAAAGAAGTGCAGGCTATGGTTAATCAAGCTAGCCTTAAACCGACTAACCTAACCATAACTTTAGACCATACCACCCTAAATCTGAACTAGACCAATCTTGTTCCAGCCTAAACCCATAATAACACTACTTCATCACCTAAAACAACCATTGACCTTACAGACATGGGAAAGGCTGTTACTAGTACCCCTTAAATCAGTGAGGTTCCAAACATCATTACCCCACCTGCTACTTCATCTCCTGCGAATCCTTTTCAAAGGAAGAAAGCTTTCTCTCATCCTGACCTAAGAATATTCATGGAGAAATTCAAAGCGATGTAGAAAGCCATCAAATCCCTAAAGCTCCATAATGACTTGATTGATGTGGACAGTTTAGCCTTGTTCCCTGATGCCAAGCTTCCACCCAAATTCAAAATGTTTAAACTTGAGAAGTTTGATGGAACCACTTGCCCCAAGACTCATCTGATGATATATGTAGGGGCAATGCATCCTTTAGGACTTAACAACGAGCTCCTTGCACAGCTATTCCAACAATCATTAACTGGTGCAGCATTGAGATGGTTCCTTTCACTAGAAAAAAGCCAAAAAAGGACCTGGGATGATATCTGTTAAGCCTTTATCAAGTAATATCATTACAACAATGGAGTGGATGTCACTAAGCGTGACTTGGAAACCACCAAATAACTTTTGAATGAGTCATTCTCAACGTTCCTTACAAGGTGGAGGGCTAAAGCAGCTCAAATGGTAAACAGACCAACCGAATAAGAACAAGTGGACATCCTTGTCAAGAACCTACTCCCAGCTTACCAAGCCCATTTATTAACCCAATATTTTCCCACCTTCAAAGCTTTGGTGGCAACTGCATCCAGGGTTAAAGATTACATCTTAAGTGGATCATTTCAACCTGAATTCTCCACCATCGATCTGAATAGTGATGAAGAATCTGAACCCTATGACCTTTGAGACTAAGATTGACATGCCTCGATCTCATTTTCCTTTTCAAACCTGAAGCCATGTTTCCATGCATCTTCACCAAAGTGGAAAATATACCCCACCTCGCCTCACCTCACCTCTGCCCCAAGTAGCATGTTGTGGAGGAGTTTAAGCTCAGCTAATCTGATCTGTCTGAGATTGAGTCCAAGTCCAAATCCAAATTCGATTCTGAGTTTGTCATTTATAAGTTTGAGTCTTTGTACTATATTCTTCTTTTGCAATATTATTCATGCACTTCTCTATTCTCATCTTTCCAGTGTAATTTGATAAAAAAAAATCAAAAAAAAAATCAAAAATCAAAAATCAAAATCAAATCAATGAATTTTGGCAAACATTTGTATTTTACCATGAAATCCACCATGATTTGAAACAATCAAGACTTGAGGTATTCTTATGACCATATCAGCAGTCGCTTTATCAGATCCCAACTAAAGGATAGTCAATAAAGAACACCAAATGATGATCTATTCAGTTGGAGTAGTCAAAGCTAAAGGTAATCCAATAAAGTTACCCATTGCACTTTTGGGTAATAAAAAACAGACACCTCAACAAGAGGCAATATTCTCAAAAAGGACCCGATGTCCTCACAAGGTTTCTCTCCAAACAAAGATTCAATGAAATGGTTTAGACAAAGGTCAAAACCCTAAGACGAAGGATAGTAGTAACCCAAATCATGGTGGATTAATCTTTAAATGCCAAAATTCATTGATTAGCTTTCTAAGTTGAAAACTCGAAAGGGCGACTTAGGCAGAAAATTAGAGAAAGCTTGCTAAGTTAAAAACCCGAAAGGGCAACTTAGGCAGAAATCAGAGTAAGCTCGTAGAGTTGAAAACCTGAAAGGGTGACTCGGGCAAAAGTTAGAGCTAAAGAGAACAATCATCCTAATCCAATCATTTTGTTCCTTATGCCCTTGTCCCACATTAAAGGCTTATCATCTTAAATCATCATCTTCCGGCTAATCCCTCATTAGGGGCATGCCTTCCGAATTATCTTCTGTCAAATCCGTCAGGAGCATATCCTTCATGTCATCTGTCATGTTGCCCTTATCATTCAATAGGGGTATATTCTTCCTATCGTCCATCACGTTTTTTAGTTCAAATAACTAGGTAGCCCTTATCATTCATTAGGGGCATATCCTTTAAAACACTTGTCACAAAAAGCTAAACAGCTTTTTACATCCATCCAAAGAGCACGTCTTCTAAGTCGTCATCCAAATCAATATAGTATCTTTCCAAGAGTCCTGTCACTCTTAAAGTCTATTCAATCTCAGACAATAAGATAAGTCGTGCTTATCTTCTTGATAACTCAATTTTCTTAAAGTTATTTTACCTGTTTAAACTCAAATTTTGGTTCAGTTCTTGAGAATTTAATAATATTATTACTTATTTTGAGAAATAAATAATTCTAATAATTTATAAATAAATTATAAAATATTTTTAGTATTTTATT
>CATKHJ010427696.1:0-13223 GCA_949750685.1 Vernicia montana | reverse complement strand
AATAATTAGATTTAAAATTATATGTATATGTATTAGAAGATGTCTTGATTTAAAGAGAAATTAAAGTTAAAAATTTGAGATTCTTGGTGACACAGGTTCGGCTATATTGGAGTTTTCAAAATCAAGTTCCATAATTTGATATAAGTTAATGGATGTACTTCTAATGGTATTTATGTGCTAGTTTTTGGTACAAATTAAAAAAAAAAAAGCTTGAAAATTTGGTTAGAATTTAGATTTAAACCATACTACTATTAAAAGTTGAGTTAAGGTTTTAATGACAAAGTTACATTGGATTAATAAATAATATAATTAATTATGGAATTGAGGAGGTATTAGTTAGAATTAAGAAAAGGACATGAAGTTGAAACCCTAGGACTTGATTAAATTCAGCCACTATGTTAGAAATTACTTGATTAAATTCAGCCATTATGTTAGAAATTAAGTTAATAAATATTAATTTACTTTAAATTATTAAAATGAACTATATATAAAAATGGTTGAATACGAGAATTGAATAGAGAAATAAAACATAAAAATTTTAATATATAGTTTTAGGCCATTTTGATCATCACAAGTGAAATGATAATATATTACCGTTAATTGATTTAAATATGTCTATTGAATGATCTTTATATGTTAACTTCTAATAATTAGTTAGTGATTGATAGATTATACAATGTAGGGTTTTAGGGTTAGAAATTAAGAATTAACACAAAAATTATTATTTTTTAAATGTTAAGTACCAATGTACTATGTGTAATTAGATATGATACGGCACATCTGTGCTGCCAGGTCACCGGAAGAGCAAGGAATGTTTGATGGTGGGGGTTGTGTGCAGATGGGGGAAGGAGATAGAGGTCGTGTAGGTGGGTTTGGAGTATGGGGATCAACAAATCGGCTGGGGTCTAATCGCTTCAAAGTATCAAAACCCAACATTTTGGGCATTCCATCCAATGTCATAGTACCACAGCCCTCCAATACGCCTAATGCCCTAGCCAACCGAGTAATATACATCCCGCCATACAAACAACCCGCTGGTCCTTTCTTGGATTGGTCATAGAAATAGTGAGTAAGCGCATGAGCCACATTGCAGTTGATCCGATCAACCATACAAGATAAGAAGAAAAGATCTCTGAGTGTGACAACTCCCGGGGTTCCCTTTCGAGCAGCTATAGTGTAAGCAATGAGATTATGCAATACCCGATGTGTGAAGGAGGTGAAATTGGAACCCTTCGACAGCGTCGGATGATATTTACCTCCAGTCGGGGCAAGTTTCTGCTAGGCTCTAGCAGGAGCAATGGTATACTCATCAAAGTCAACCTCAGAGCTCAGATACTTAAATGATTTGACCTCTGCAGTTGAATATAAACCCAAATGAACTCCAAGATTGCAAATGCTGAGATGGAATCGTTTCCCCCCTAACCTGAATTTCACTGTGGGCTAGGTAATAGTGATTGAACTTTTATTGAACTAAAATGTACTGTAGAACTCAACTGTCAATTCTCGGTAGGATGGTTCCCTGATGGCGAAAAATTATGCCCAACCCGGCTGATTGATTAAACTGAGCAGTTCATCCGCAATTTGTGCTTTTTCCATTGCTGCCCAATCCACTATGCGGGAAGGAAACCATTCCTTATTGCCCAACTGCTCAAATCGAGTGCGCTCCTCTGGATTGAAGAATTGGAGCCATTTATGGCTAGGTCTGAAAGTCGATGATGGAGCTAGGATTGGTCGACTGGAACTCCCCTCTCCCCTAGCCCGTTTTGCAGGTAAGATGGTATTCTGTTTGGAAGGCGGTTGTTTACGAGGTCCCATGTATCTGCAAAACCAAGAACAGAACCAACACAATACACAAAATACTATGAACAGATTAGTGTCAGCATATTGGCGGCATTATAACGACATTTGATTAGGACCTAGACAGGTGAATTCCAAACAGAGTACCCAACATCAATTATTAATGACCCAGCAAATAAATCGGCAATAAGAATCAGAGCATAAAATGGAAAGAAAGTCGAACTACGCAATTACATTGAGCATCCAACACAAATTATCAGTGACTCACTTTTAAATGATTCCCAAATGCATCCAGAAACTCAACAAATGGGCGAGGAAAACAAAGGCTCAGAATTAACGGGAAAACAAAAATCTCATAATCAACAAAATAAAAAACAAAATAAAAACAAAAATAAAAATGAAAGAAAATAAAACCAAGAAAATCGAAATGAAGAGGGAAAATCGAAACAAAACAAAACAATTCAAAAACAATAAAGGAATTCAAACTACCCCAAATAAAGAAAATCGAAAAGGAATGCACCAAACAAACCAAATTGGAAATGAAAAGAAATATTCATACCTTGCGCAATCTTCGGAAGGCAACAGATACTATGAACGATCTTCTAAATATCATCAACTATTCGAGACATAACGGGTAAGTCTTCTAAATTCGAGGACAAATTTCTTAAAGGGGGAACGAGTGTAATAACCTAGGTAAAACCTATAACTTAAAGGCCAAATTGAACTATTCAATTATTCATTTATGATATTGATTATATGTTGATTATGTGATATTGGGATTTGACTATGAATCAATAGAGAAATTATATAAATAAAATTGATATCGTCATGAGTAGAGAATTGGTAAAAAGGGAAAAATGAGAATTTCAATTAAATGATTAACAATTGAATGTAGCAATTTTAATAAGTAATGAGCATTAGAATATTGGGCTAAAACTCCATATAAGAGTCGCCATATTGATGAAACAATATAGAAAATTTATTTTGGTAAGTTAAAATTTGAAGGAATATGATAATAAATGAGGTGGGTCCCAATTGTCTACCAAGGCAACATGTTGAGCTAAAATTGGTAATTTTATAAAATGAAAAATAAAATTTTACTATCATAAATATGGATGGTTATCCATATAATTAATTATATTAAGAAAATAATAAATAGTTAATAATTACAACCATTTGATCAAATTTGGTGAATCTACATCATCCATTGCTAGTGATTAGGCAATAAAACTAGAAATTTCCACCAACTTCTTCATTTATTTTCTTACCAACCAAAAATTAAGACTTTATCTTCTCTCTAAATCTATCAACCGGCCATCAAAGCTCATAGCTAAGGAAATGAATTTTCTTTGAGGTAATTTATAAAACCAAGTTTGAATTTTACTTCTAGTAGACTTAGGAGTGTGTTGTTTGCTTGATGTGTGAAGTTTTCTTCTTCCTTTTGCTTATATGGTTCAGCCAATATATTAAAGGAAGAGGGAAAGTTTTGCTTGTTTAATTTAAGTGCTAATTGAATTGATAAGAGATAGGAATTGATGGAAAGTGAAAGGAAATGGCAAGAATTAGAAGTTAGAATGAATGAACACTAGGTTTGGCCTAGTGAGGAAGAAGAGAAATTGATGTTGATTTTATAAATTTTAATGATGAAATGGACTTCTTTAGATGTCAATTAGATAATTCTTAAATCAATTTGGAGATTTGATAAAGTATGGAAAAATTCCCAATTCATGGAGTTGGATGAATTAGGGGTTTATACCTAAATGGAATTGATTGAAATTAAAAAAATAAATTGATAATATAGTTGAAAATTAATGTATAAGAAAATATATTTATATTAGAATTGATCATTTCAAAGTAATGGAAATTGATAAGTGAAATGTAGAATCGAAGCATAAAGGAAAAGGGAAATCGAGTTCCCCAGACGATTGTGAGCATCCTTATTGCTTGTGTTGAACTGTTACTGTTATTTTCAACTATCTATATGTTGAAATTGATCTTATACTGTAAACCTTGTTGTTACTGTAAAGCAGAAATACCCTTCTGATGTGGGTTTACATCAGACCTTGTGCACATGGTATGCCTGCGGATAGGGCAAGTGTATCCAAGCCCTAGCTGGGAAGGGTAATCCTAGCCATAAGACTTGATCAGTCTTATGTTACTATTTACTATTATTATTGGAGAGCAAGGCTTGGGCCGATACTCTCAAATTACTGGGGGACACTCCATCTCCAAATTATTGATTTATGCTAAAAGAATATATTATTGTTTATCAAAACAATCCTAAACTATTACTACAAATTGATCTCATTTATTTCTACTGAATTCTTTCTATTGTTTCACCGAAACCAAATTATTTTGGTATCATATTTTATATGATATTATTACTTACTCACTGAGCCTATCTCATTCTTTAAAAATTTACTGTTTTCAGGGGCTCTAGAGAAGTCTGCAAGGTAATATCCAAGTTCCAATACTTCGCTTGGAGGATATCTTGTATAATGTGTTATTTGGTCATTTTGTCATTTCATCAGTTAATAGAGCTCCATGGTACTAATGTGATTTTGTATAGTTTTTGTATATGTTATGTTTAGGATTGTATGCATATAATGTATATGGTCATGTGTATTGTAAATATTTAATACTTCAAGTGATTTGGATATATATATATATACTGGGGTGTATGGATATTTAATGGTTTCGCTGGTTACGATTTTAGGCAGTGAATGATTGAAAATAGTATTGTATATTTGATTCTACGTGTTTCGGTGACATTAAGTCTCCCTAAGCCTTAGGATCATCATACCCCTAAATGTGGGGTGTGATAGAACGTTTGAGGTCCTAGCCGTGAGACTTTATCAGTCTTACATAATATTATGTGATAAGAGTAAGTAAGGCATTAGCCACTACTCTGATTACTATGAGGGAAGCATACCGCTTCTGATCTTTGGGTTTCTACTAAATTAATAAATATGAAATACTTTGTATCATAAGATATCCTTTACCATGAGATTGTCCATTTCATATTTTACTTGTAACCGTCGGCATATCATGTTAGTATATCGTGTTCTCACTGAGATTTATCTCACCCCATAGTTGTTTATATTTTTCAGGAGCCTAGATATACGTGCAAGGTAACACTCTCAGGCCACCTTTCATCGCTTGGGAGATTACTCTGCCGCTTTGTGGATCGCCTATTTTATGGACCTGTAATTATGCGTACTTTCATTAGAGCTCCACGGATCATTATTTTAATACTATTTATTCGGAAGATTGTAGAATGTTATTATGGGTTGTAATCGTTTAGTATGATGACTATTAATTCATGAGATATTAAGTAATCATGTGATATAAGGACTAAAATCAATTATCATATCACGTATAACTAATTACTACTTATGCATGTAAAATGGATAGTACCTATGATAGGTTCGTCTATGAGTTTTGTCTACGATCTCAGGAACGTATTTGCCATGTTCTAGTGAGCGTAGTGTATTTAAGGGTTCTACGGGTTTAGGTGACCTTACGTCTCACTTTACCCTAGGACCGTCACATCTCGAAAGGCGGGATGTGACATAGAGTTAGAATTGGAATAGTCAAATTAATAAGGTATTTAATAATCTTTGATTATATGGTATAAAGGATGTGGTTCAACGTAGAACCTAAAGGAGATAGATGTTCTAGAGATTGAGTAGTGTCACTACCAAGTATACTAAGAGCTTGTATTAAGAGCTAAGGAAGTCAATGTGAGTACTTTAGGAACCTTACATTTCTTAAATGAAACAAATGCTTGAATTATTTCTTTCAATGAAGCCTTTGGCCTATCCACTGTTATGTAAATTCTTTCAATAGGGCCTTCAACCTAATTATTGTTATTTGAACCCCTTCATTGAAGCTTTTGGCCTACTTCCTACTATTTGACTACGAATTCTAAAACTGTATTCAAATTGAACATTGTAAAAGAGTTTATCTTCTAAATACGAATCCTTTCACTGTACTAAATCCATTCTTGATCTTATGTTTCTCCTTTGAACACTCAGTGTATCCTAATTGATAAATCATTTCTATAGCAATATTCCTTTAAGGATCTAATTGACCTATTTTTAAAAATTCCATTATTTCTATACTTGATCCTATTCCTTGAATCTTATATGATTTATTATTGTATACTGTTGATTTAAAATATTGAAAAGCTTGCATACTGGATTTAAAGTGATCATACTGTATAACTGAAAGCAAAAATCCTCATCTGATGTAGGGTGACACATTAGTCATTTGCATATGGTCCAAGCCTGCAGATAAGGTGAGCGTATCCGCCTCAGCTAAGAAGGGTGGTCCTAGCCTTGAGACTTGATCAGTCTTACGCTCTATATTACTGTTTATGAGTGAGCAAGGCATTAGTCGCCACTCCACTGTTTACATATGGGAAGCACACCGCTTCCAAAACTGTGATTTCTGCTAAAATGACATTATTGAATCCCGACTGTTATTGACCATTGTTTCTTCTACACTGTTACATTGATATCCTGATACTGAATCTCAATCGATAATGATCATCGAAAAATTGCTCCTCCTCCACTGCTTCATTGGTACCTTAATATTAAACTCCAACTGTTATTAACTATTGAAAAATTGTTCTTTTACACTGTTATATTGGAACCCTGATAATTTTATTATTGAACCTGTATTCATACTCTGTTTTTTATTTATTTATTGTAAAGTACTCACTGAACTTCTCTCACACCCCATAGTGTTTTATTTCAGGTCCAGTAGCAGACTCAGCAAGTGGATCTCAAGTATCTATCTCCACTTGGGATTACTTCGTTGAATGTAAGATAAATTACAACTTACTGTTTGGGTCAAATCATTTAGAGCTCCATGGATTAATATGGTTTAGTATTATAATAATTGGTTAAATTGCATTCTTTATATGGTTTAGAAATTGTAATATCACATGTTAAAATGGGTACATAAATCAATATTGATACAGTGATATATGATTGATGATGATAATGAATCATATACATTGCTATATATGGAATGTATGTCACTGATAATTCTGGTTGAGATCTTTGGATTATAACTAATGTGTTAATTGTATTGTAATATCGAATAAGGGGGTTTTACGAGTTGTTGGTACCTTTATAGTTACCCATGCCCTAGGACCGTCACATCGTCAAAGGTGGGATGTGATAGTTCATGTCTATGTTGGCCAAAAAATATTTACATTTCTTCAAGATGTTGAGGAAGACTGAAGATTTTGAATGGACTGATGAATGTCAAGCTACCTTTAATGAGTTAAAAGCCTTTTTTTAATTCAGAGCAGATACTAAGCAAACCCCTACAAAGGGAAGAAGTTCTAATTTACCTTTTTGCTTCAAATCAGGCCATCAGCTTGGTGTTAATATGAGATGAAGAATCCATCCAGAAACCTATCTACTATTTCAGCAAAGTCCTTCAATGAGCTGAATTGAATCTTCAACTGCTCAAAAAGCTTGCCTACGCTCTACTCCTTTCTGCCTAAAAGTATAAGATATATTTGCAATCACACCAATGAGTAGTAGTTACAGATCAGCCATTGAATAGAGTTATACACAGGTCATAAACTTCAAGGAGGATGCTTTGTTAGTGAATCGAGCTCAGACAATAGGTTACAATATAGGCCCATATCTGCAATCAAAGCACAAGCCTTAGCATATTTCATTTCTGAATGCTTATTCATTGCCAAGCCTAAATCTGTGAAAACAAATGCCGAGGACGAGGCTGGATCTGAAATTGAGCACCCATCTACTAGCACTCTATCCACTTGGGAATTATTTGTAGATGGGGCCAACAGCACAGAATGTGGTGGAGCAAGGATTGTATTAAAAGCACTAGATGGATCATTGTTGGAGTATGCCCTAAGGTTAGAATTTGCAACCACTAATAATGTGGCAAAATATGAGGCGATGATCCAGGGATTATCACTCACAGACTGTCTTCGTTTGGAAGCCCTAAAAGTACACAATGACTCACAATTAGTGGTGGGTTAGATTAAAGGGGAATTTGAGGCTAAGGAAGTAAGTATGGCCAAGTATTTGGAAAAGACCAGAGTTATCACACAAAAGATGAAAGATAGAGGTGTGGAAGTATAGTTTTGCAAGATCCCTCGAGGAGATAATTGTTAAGTAGATTGTCTCAGCAATATGGCAACTACTCATCCTATTGGATTGCATTTGAAGATCTTTATAGGATCCTTAGTTTATCCAAGCATACAGGAAAGGGAATAAGAAATGCAAGTAGATGAAGAACCGTGCTAGATAGACCCCATAAAAGCTTATATGGAAAAAGGTGAGTTGTCTTTGGATTCAAAAGAAGCAAAGAAAGTGAAAAATCAAAGCGCTCACTTCTCCCTACATGATGGGGTCCTGTACAAGCGAGCATACTCCTAAACCTTGTTGAAATGCCTAAAGCCAAGTGAAACTGAGTATGTTCTGAAGGAGATTCATAAGGGGTCATGTGGAATGCATATTGGAGGGAAAGTCCTAGTAACGAAGGCAATCAGACAGGGGTATTACTGGCCTAAGATGAAAGATGATGTAATGGCAATGGTCAGAAAATGCCTAACCTATCAAAAGTTTGGTAATAGCAAACACATCCCAGCAACTGAGCAAGTCCCCATCACAAGCCCTTGGCCTTTTGCAAAATGGGGAATTGATATTGTTGGGCCTTTCCCAATGGCCTCAAGACAGAGAAAGTTCCTCCTCGTCGTGCTCGAATACTTCACCAAATGGAGAGAAGATGAACCCTTAGAAACCATTACTTCTGAAAGGTAATAAACTTTTTATAGAAAAATATAATTTGCGGGTTTGGCATCTCCTATCATCTCATCAACTACAATGGAAAGCAGTTCGACAACGCCAAAGTTAGGGCCTTCTACTCTGGCTTAAACATAAAGCAACACTTCTCTTTCATGGCCCATCCTCAGTCTAATGGCCAAGCCGAAGTGACCAACCGAACCATCCTACAAGGACTGAAGCGAAGACTGGATGGATACGGATGAAGCTGAGCGAAGGAGCTGCATCATGTTCTCTGGGCCTATAGAATTACTCCAAAAAAGCCAACTGGAGAGACTCCCTTTAACTTGACCTAAAAGACAAAAGCAGTCATTCTTGTCGACATAGGTATGATAAGTGGGAGAGTAAATTTTTACGAAGACGAAGCCAATGAGAAGGCAAGAGGATTGGACCTTGACTTCTTCCAAGAGCTAAGAGATCAAGCGAGCATCCAAATGGTTGCTTACAAACACAAAACAACCAATCACTTCAATAAAAAAGTCAAAAGCAGGGTGTTCGCCGAAGAACATATGATCATGAGATACCTCGAAGCAACTGAAAGATGAGAAGGAACGGGAGAGGTCGCCTCGATTTGGGAAGGTCCATTCAAGATAGAAAAGGTTATAGGTCCAACTACTTCTAAACTTGTAACTTTGGATGGTGCTGAAATTCCCCACACTTGGAACTTTCAACACCTCAAAATGTATTATCAGTAAAGCCTTAAATAAAAGAACAAATTTCTGCTTCATCCAAATTCTCTGCAAAGAAACAAAGTCCTAGCTCGGTAGACAAAAAGACCTTGTCAAGGTAAGGCACATAAAGACCTAGTGAACTCTAGGCGAAAGACCGTGAGGCACCTAAGACCTAGCGAACGCTAGGAGAAAGACCATGAGGCACAAAGTTCTAGCTCAGTAGGGAAAAAAGACCTTGTTAAGGAAAGGCACACAAATTCCTAGCGAAATCTAAGCGATAGACCGTGAGGCATAAAGTCCTAACTCAGTAGGGAAAAAGACCTTGTTAAGGCAAGGCACACAAAGACCTAGTGAACTCTAGGCGAAAGACCGCGAGGCACCTATGACTTAGTGAACACTAAGCAAAAGACCATAAGACACCTAAGACCTAGATAAGTTTAGGCAATCACAAGGCATCTCTTTAAGAAAGAATAATGAGACTTCGACGTAATAGAACAAGTCCAAAATAGTCTAAACTTTCTTAGAAGGAAAAATTTCCTCTCGAAGGGGGAGGAGAGAAGGCTCACGAAGGAAAGCTAAGTCTATAAAAATTCCAACACTTGGACTTCTTTAGTAAAAATCCTACTATGGAAATTTTTACTTAGAAGATTTTCAAGCTTTTCAAGAACTGCCGATTATACATAATTGGCAACAAGCAAACAATGCAAGACAGTTGCTTAAAGCAAGAATTTTCATTATAAACAAATTTAAATACAATGTATAAAGAATGAGATATTTCTATGTACTTTACAAATGATAAAATCATGTACATAAAAAAAACAAAAAAGAGAAAAGAGAACTAAAGCCCCCCAACAGGAGCAGCAGCAGTAGAAACTGGAGCAGTAGTAGAAGCAGAAGTTGGTGCAGATGCTGAAGAAGTCGAAGCAAAATTCGATACAACATAAGTAAAAGTTGGAGCAGGTTCAACACTTGAAAGTTAACTAGAGGGAGGATCAAGGCTAATTGGTGAAGGTAACTTAGAACCTGAAGCCCCAAATGTCCCATTCTCACTAAGGGCAATGTATTCCACCTTGGGAGTCGGGACCTCGCCCCTCCTAATCTCAGTTATAGAAAATTCAAACTCGTCAGGAGGAGGAGGCAAGGGACTCAATTTCCTTTTGGGGACCCAAGCTAAGACACTTGGGAACTTCACTGCTACGTCATCAAGCGGTCTATTATAATAATCAATAGCCATTTTTAAGCTCTCTACAACAACCCTCTTCTTATAACTATCTGACTTCAGAAAATTAGAGATGGCCATCTTACAATTTGCTTCAGCTCGATTGCAGTGGATCTCAACACTCTTCATCTTTAATACTACCTGGGCCAACTCGTCATTTCTTAGACTAAGAGCATCTTTTGCCTCTTTGAGGCCATCACAAAAAAGAGGAAGCTCTTGTACATCATCTTCAAGCTCACAGACCTTCATCTCCAGGGCTTCCGTCTCTTTCCTCATCTTAGTCATAATATCCCAGTGCTAATCACTCTTATAAGCCTTTTCAACCAGGGAATACTGAAGTGAAGCTTTAGTAGACTCAGCCTCCTTGGTGAATTTTTTTAAGGCTTCCTCCTGACCTTTGTATCTTCCTTCCCACTCCAAGCTCTTAGCTTCTAGGTGAGCATTCTTAGCCTTCAACCTCTTAACCTCTTCAAGTCAGGCTAAGCTTTGCCTCTTCTCCTCCAACAACTTCCTTAGATGCTTTAGCTTAGCATCCTACTTCAAAATTATTTCTTGGCGCTCTAAAGCAGCTTCACAAGCCTTTTTATAGTACTCGTTAAAGGCATCCACCTTAGCCAATATTTTGGTGTTCGTCCTTAACAACTGCAATAGAGAAATTCAAAATCAGAAGTAAGGCATAGAGTACAAGGCAAAAACATATAAGAATTTAGAGAAGTACATACTTCATAATTCTTCTGCACCTCCTTCTGTACCACCTCCCAAACATAAGTCCTCAGTTGATTTAAGGGCTTACGAAGGGGATAGATTGCCAGAGCAAAGTCATTGGCAAATTCCATGGAACCATCCACCTTCTTGAGCTCCTCAATCTTCTTCAGCCCTTTGTGTATTGACTTCGCTTTGGGGGTAAGCATTCTGGTTCGAAGGGAAAGAGGGCAAGGCTTAGAAGTTGGGGTTGACTGTAATTTTCTTATAAAATTGGGACCCAATGCCCCCAATCCTTCCAAAGAAGAAAGAGGCTTCTGAGATAGTAAATCGGTCTCAGCTCTTATCTCATTGCCTTGCCCAATGAACAATAAACTACTAGTACGTGTATAGGTAGCAAGCTCAGCTACTGATTCTTGAAACAACTCATTCCTTATTTACTTTTTCTCCTAACCCCCTAACTAAAGAGTTTGCTCCTTAACCCTTTGCTTTTTGGATGGAGGAGCCAAAACTTAAGCCTTTGCCTTCGATTCTATATGAGGTCTTGATGGAGCGGGAGGCAGAGAAACCTCCCCAGAAGGAGTCACAATGATAGGGACCTCATTAATAGGCATTGCCGTGGAAGGGGTATATGACACTCCACTCCCCACAAAGATGTAATATTCATCAAATGAAATCTCTACTGGGGGAGTACTGTTGATGAAACCCTCTCCATGTTGGACCCAAGCAAGGATACCTCTGCGAAATAGAAGACAACAAGACATTCAGTTCAAATTGCACAAAGCTAAGCTATCATCACCTAAACACTATAATGAAAAGAAGACAAATATGTCATGATAGTAGGATCACTAAAACTAAAGGTGGGATTCTCAACCGAAGCTTTAGCTTGAGTCCCCTCACCGTGAGCTTCTTTGACTGTCACTAGGGGGCCTCTAGTTGATCGACAAAAGGAGGAACCCTAAGGTTAACTTCAGTAGGAGCCCTCAGAGCAGCTACTTTTATGCATAAATTATGTGAAGATGTCCTTAAATGATGAATAAGTTGTGTAATGACGGGTCCGTCATCGTCCTCATCCTCCTCTTCTCTTAAAGGCACAGTATCAAAGGGCTCCTTCCTCGGTGCCAACGGTGGTGATGATGGTCAAGACTTTGCCTTAACGGCAAAGATTTCCACAATGGGCTATTTCCCCTTCCCCGACAAGGGTGATGATGACGGTGGTGTCCTCGCCTTCGCTGTAATGGCCTCCTCTCTTATTACTTGCTGGGTTGACGAGGCTTATCGTAGTAGATTGAGGGCCTTCTCTTGAGCTGACCTCCGACCACCAGCAGTTTTCTTCACCCTTAGGGCCTACTCTTCGACAAGAAGCACCCAATTGTCCTTGACACGTCCTCTCAACTAACCAGTCACTTCATCGATGACAAGGAGTAAAACATCTAGGTCAAACACTTTGGCCTTCACGCCCTTCGTGTTTTGAACCACATCCTTGTAGTGGTCTTCACTTGCCCTCTCTGCATAAGAAATGTGACAGTCACGTAAAATACAATTTTGAAGACTCAGGTCCAATAAAAAAGTGCAAGTGTGAGGCCTCGCTCGAACGCCCCTCCCCTCGCTTAGGAAAACATATGAAATTTTCCTTAAGGAAAGGCGAGCGATTTTTAAGGGAGTTAAGGTACGAGTTTCGGTGCTCACAATTGGAAGCGGCTATCACCTCGAAAAATTGATTTGATTTTTGAAAGAGACTCGGGAGTCACCACCCTAATTTATTTAAATGGAAAAATTAAGGAAAAACCCAATTTGACTCCAATTTATTAATTTTTTATTAAGTTACCCAAGGATAAAGTCACTAGCCCTCGAACTAGGTTGAACTCAGGGACTAGGTTTTTTGTTTAAAATAATCTCAATTTGGCTCTTTAGTTTAATTTGACTTGAAAATTGATTTCATAGATGACAAATATTAATTGCAATTTAGAGTGCATGAGCATGGCATAATTATGAGTGCGT
>CATKHJ010427616.1:0-12861 GCA_949750685.1 Vernicia montana | reverse complement strand
ATTATAATTAATATCATTAAATTATAAAATTATTTATTATTATATAATTATATAATTATTATATATAATAAAAAATAAAAAAATATTTATATTAATAAAATTAAATAATTATTAAATAATTAAATGATTATTATATAATTATTATATAATTTTATTAATTTGTATTTTTTATTTTTAAATAATAAAAATAAAAATATATTTATTATATATAAAGGGCATTTTAGTTATTTTTTTAAAAATTTAAAAAAAAAAATATAAAAATTGGACAGAAGGACTAAATAGTATGACGAAATTAAAATTGAGTGACTAATTAGTTAGTTTCTCAAAAAATAGGAACAAGTTAATTAATTTGATTAAATTTTAAGGATTAAATAGTAATTTATCTTAAAAAAAATTAACATGACATTTGGCCAAAAAAAAAAAAAAAAACCGTGGCGGTAGATGCAATAAATTATTATAAATTATAAATCTCTATCAGCCCATTCATACACGACACCGCTTCTCAAATTCCAACAACTGACTAACAAGCCTCCATTTCCAAGCTAAGAGCTCCGATTCTGTGATCTTTGAGAGAAACCCAATTCACGTACACAGAGAAACATGATGCGAAACGCTATTAAGGGAAGAACCACCATTGAAGTAGGAGCTGATGGGGTAGCTATCATCACCATCATCAATCCTCCTGTCAATTCCCTCTCGTTTGATGGTACCCTTTTCTCGTTTTTGCTCTCTTTGATTTCGCTTTATCCGGATCTTTATTTATGTATTCAGTTCATTTTTATATATTTGATCATAGCAAAGCTTAATTTCATGGTCTATGAGCTCATTAATTTGGTTTGGTTTATGGGATTTTTGGATCATTTGCTGCATAAGTTAATTTTGCGGGATTTTTGCGGCATTGAAGCTTGTGAAAACAGGATTGTCTGTGCTACTTGGTTAATTGGAAATTTGGAATGAGGCGGAAAGTGTATATGCAAGAATAATAGATCAATTTTATGGATAATTCACTAATTTGGCAAATTAGGATGTTAAGGTCGATTGGGTTTGTGAAGGATTATTTATAAGGTAAAAGGCCTTGATTTTAGTTGATTGGTTCGATACAACAGGTGACAATGACTGAGCCTCACACTGTCAGTGGAAGACTTTCTGCTTGACTTCAATAAGCTAGAAATCCATTTACTTGGTCAGGGTTTAAATTTTTTAGGTCTTTGAGTACCTATTGAAGTTGGTAAGAGTAGACAATTAACTTTTTTATTTTAAAATTTGGTAACAGTCAGACAATTGCTTAGGCTTAATTTAATTATGTTTTCCTTGTTTACATATGCTATTTTTCTTATAATTGTGACTAGACAGCGGGCTTATCTCTCTCCTTCTCTTGCACTTTTCCCAGTGCTAAACAGCTTGAGAGATAGTTATCTGGAAGCTTTAAGGAGAGACGATGTGAAGGCAATTGTTGTTACCGGTAAGTGTTAAACTGCTGCTCATGCAAAATTGCTTGGAGCTCATATTGTATGGATTCTGTGAAACATTTTCAAGGCTAGTGAGATTATGAGATGTGAACTGACATTTCATGTCAATGAGGCAGGTGCAAAGGGAAAGTTCTCTGGTGGCTTTGATATTACTGCATTTGGTGGAATACAAACAGGGAATGGTATGTTATATGTCTTATGCTTTAGCAATGCATGATTGCAACTTCAGTAACATCTAAGTTATGTTTTCTTAGTGGATCAGCCAAAGCCTGGCTTTATATCAGTGGAGATTCTAACTGACACTGTAGAAGGTACTGCTTTAGTTCTTCATTTGTTATGGCTTAGACATTTTCACAAAAACTGCAATGGTATATCTTGACTAGTTGACTGGCTGCTTTTTTTCCAGCTGCAAGAAAACCTTCAGTTGCTGCAATTGATGGCCTTGCCTTAGGTGGAGGATTAGAGGTTGCAATGGTATGTATAACTACACTTTTCAAACTAGAATCTTTTCTAATTGTTTTTTTTTTGAGATAATCTAATAGATTTATTATGTCAGGCATGCCATGCACGCATCTCAACTCCTACTGCACAGCTTGGCCTGCCTGAACTTCAACTTGGAATTATTCCTGGATTTGGAGGTATGCCAGTTGGATCATTATATTTCTTCTGTTTGGAAGGTTTCCAGAATTACATTCTTTTTAGTCTCCTGTTTCTAATGTCTCAATGCATGTGCTTTGCTATTTGAGTTAATGAGAAACTTCTGTATTATGGTCTGCACATATTATTTCTGTTTGGTGGTTATATAGTGTGGGCATCAAGATGAAAAAGAAGGATTAGAGGTAAAACATATGTTAGTATCCTAAATTATATGTGGATGTATTTCAGACATATATTTTTGGGTAGCTTATGCTATCTTAAAGAGGGGATGGTGTTGCTCAAGCGTCAAGGAATTATAGTTGGATGAATAATGTGGTCCTGGTACTTTTTTTTTTTTTGTTTTTGAATGTGCATGAAGTATTCCTAGGCCGAATTCATAAATAAAAAACAATTTCAATTTAAGGCTACTCAACCGGTCGAAACTTTCATTAATGGTCCAACTGTCGTAACAGAATTCTAACTGTAGGTTTTGGTCAACATGTCAATGAAATTGACAGTCAAATCTTGGGGAAGTTAGCGTTAATTCCTATGGAGCAGATGAGGGTGAGGAGGTTCGCTAAAATGTTCTGGTGATATGGAGGAAAAAAATGAATGATTGCACTAGTGGGAGGTGATATTTCATGGATCCAATTACATGTGGCCCAAGATGGGGCAAGGTGACAAGAAGGAATCATATGTCTCATTTTATATTGTTAGGTGATAGCTATTTTTTTCCGCCTTTTACTGTAGATGTAAAATTGAAGAATGATGCTGCATAGTTACTTAGTATAATTTGAGCATTTCTAGGCTCAATTTTATATCCTGTTGTTGGGGTGTAATTTCTAATGTCATAAGCTGGATTTGTATCATCATAGAATGAACTGTCAATGTTTAATGCGTTTTATGGAACTTCTCCTTATTTCTCAATCTTTTTAATATAAGATATGGCGTACGCATGCAACATGAGACTTTGTTATTGATTTCATGCTTACCTAAGAGGTTTTTTCCTTACTGTCAATCTTCTGCATCTGAATTGGCTCAGGAACACAGAGACTTCCACGTCTTGTTGGCATCTCAAAGGGCCTTGAAATGATGCTTGTAAGTTCTTGCTAGATCTTCTATAGCTTGATTGTTGCCTCTTCTATAGGTTGATATGGTAGCTAAATTTTATGAAACTTATCTCTCTCGTCCTTGAATATAGACATCAAAGCCAGTTAAAGGGACAGAAGCTCATGCTTTGGGCCTTGTAGATGCAGTAGTTTCACCCAATGAGTTGGTGAACACTGCACGTCGATGGGCCCTTGATATATTGGAAGGCAGGAAGCCGTGGGTTGCTAGTCTTTACAAGACTGATAAGTTAGATTCCCTTGGAGAGGCAAGGGAGATTTTCAAGTTTGCAAGAGCACAAGCTCGGAAACAGGCTCCTAATCTCAAACATCCAATAGTTTGCATTGATGTTGTTGAAGAGGGCGTAGTTTCTGGTCCTCGGGCTGGGCTCTGGAAGGTTTTGATCTGTTTTCAATATCCATTTCTCACTTCTAATTGTAGCTAACAAACAATTATGTTATAACACTTCTGATGTTGGCAGGAGGCTGAAGATTTTCAAGTGCTTGTGCGTTCTGACACAAGCAAGAGCTTGATCCACATCTTCTTTGCTCAGCGTGGAACCACGAAGGTTCTATTGCAATTTCACTTATGGAATTATTGGTTTTTCATCTCCGATCACTTCTTGGAGTCACAATGTTGAGCCAACTTTTACTATCACGATCATCCATATTCCTACAATGTAACTTAACAAACTCTTCACCTTTATTTTGAATAGGTTCCTGGAGTTACTGACAAGGGCTTGATGCCTAGACGAGTGAATAAGGTTGCTGTACTTGGGGGAGGACTAATGGGTTCTGGAATAGCAACCGCACTGATCCGTAGTAATTATCCAGTAATCCTGAAAGAGGTCAATGAAAAGTTCTTGCAAGCTGGGATTGATAGAATCAAAGGTAAGGCCCCCGCCTTTTCTTGAAAGCTTGTACTTTACTGTCTCATAACACAGTTCTTTTTTATTGATACAATTTTTGGAGTTATATGGTTGAGAAAATGTTCCTTTTTCCCCCCTGCAGCCAATCTGCAAAGCGGTGTCAAGAAAGGACAAATGTCTCAAGAGAAGTTTGAAAAAACCTTCTCTCTTGTTAAGGGTGTTCTTGATTATCAAAGCTTTAAAGATGTGGATATGGTCATTGAGGTAATATATGTTGATTTGATTTAAAATTGGTATTGTTTATTATTCTGAAATTAAACAAGTTTATTGTTTATGATTTGTTCTTGGTGCTTGTAACAGGCTGTTATCGAGAATGTTTCTTTGAAGCAACAAATTTTTTCTGATCTTGAAAAATATTGCTCACCAAATTGCATACTTGCGAGCAACACATCCACAATTGATTTGAACTTGATTGGCCAGAGTACCAGGTCACAGGATCGGATTATTGGAGCCCATTTCTTTAGGTAGTGCAAAATGATCTTCTTCCTGTCTCTCTCTATTTTTGGGTGTGCGTCAAATAAGAGTTCTTCCTTACTCTTCCTTTTGGGTCAACCCTAAATTTGTGCTTCTGATGCAGTCCTGCTCATGTCATGCCACTTTTGGAAATTGTTCGTACCAATCAAACATCTCCCCAAGTAATTGTGGATTTACTAGATGTTGGAAAGAAGATAAGGAAGACTCCCGTTGTGGTTGGAAATTGCACAGGATTTGCTGTCAACAGGATGTTTTTCCCTTACACACAAGCTGCTATTTTGCTAGTTGAACGTGGCATGGATCTTTATCAGATTGATAGGGCAATCACCAAATTCGGCATGCCAATGGGCCCATTCCGGTACTTTACACATTAGAAAAACATGGTTCTCGCCATTTAACTGGAGGAGAAAAATATACATCAGTTGATTTTATTGCTTCTTAAGATGTTCTGATTCTATCACATTGAACAGCTTCTAATACTTGATTTGTTTATGCAGGTTGGTTGATCTGGTTGGTTTTGGTGTGGGAATTGCAACTTCCTTGCAATTCATTGAGCATTTCCCTGAGAGAACCTATAAATCAATGCTCATCCCACTAATGCAAGAAGACAAGAGACAAGGTATTTTTTCTTCCCCTGGTAATCTAGGAATCTTCCCGACACAAATGTGAGTAGAGGGTACAATTTTAGCTGCTGAACAATATAGAGCAAAGCATGCTTCAATGTATTCAATAAAAATTGTTAATTGCGTAAAAACTTGTGTGTGTTGAGTATTTCATTTATCATGTAATTATCACAGGGGAAAGTACTCGCAAAGGGTTCTATTTGTACAATGATAAACGCAAAGCTAGCCCAGATCCTGAATTACGGAAATACATTGAGAAGGCAAGAAGTATTGCTGGTGTAGCCATTGACCCTAAGGTATCGTTCTTTTTCATTTGCTGTTCATAAAATATAGGTGTTCTTTTTCCTGCTTTTCTCAGTTTGATCTTGTATGTATATTTAATGCTGAATACTATGAAAAGTTGACTTTGAATAACAAAAGGGTAATATACAACTGTTTTTGGTGTAGAACTCTCTCCCTGCCTCTCATGTGTTTTTTTGAATTAATTGTTGATGCAGCTTGCTAAGTTACCTGAGAAAGACATTGTGGAGATGATTTTCTTCCCAGTTGTTAATGAAGCCTGTCGAGTCTTTGCCGAAGGAATTGCTGTTAAAGCTGCAGACCTTGACATTGCTTCTGTCATGGGCATGGGCTTTCCTCCTTACAGGTCTGTGATCTTAACTCATTGAATGGGTTTCCCTCCAAACTTTACACTATTGCTTTAATTAATTGATGATGTTTGCATCAGGGGAGGTATCCTGTTCTGGGCTGATTCTCTTGGATCTAAATATATTTATTCAAAATTGGAGGAGTGGTCAAAGATGTATGGAGAATTCTTCAAGCCCTGTACCTTCTTGGCTGAAAGAGCTGCCAAGGGTGCTCCACTGGTGAGATATCTGAAATTGCAGTGTGTTTATCTTACAATTTCAATAACAATCAGAATGAACTGTTATATGATGCACCAGAATAGTTGTTTATCAGCATTGTTGTCTATGCCTATGTGATGTATGGTTGTCTAGGACTCAGCTGTGGGAACCTATGACCTATGCTATAGGTCTTCCACTTACGTAATTATACTAATTTGAGTTAGGCCTAGCTTGGTTCAATGGTAAACTTTCACAATCGATGGCAGGATCTAGGCAATCATATGGGACAACAAATTATGAAATGCTGCTAATTCTGTGAGCTCAGTACACTTGACTTTGACCCTATCATATACTTGGAATCTTCTCTACCATTCGCAGAACTTTAAATTTGAACAAAATCATTAACAATATAAAAACTATGCAACTCATTTGTGTTATGGGTTGATTATTTAAATTGGATCCGTGGGCCCTGGTAAGTTGGCTGATTGTAGAAGACTATATGTTACCACATGTATGATGGCCTCAGTTTATGAAAAAATTGTCCAAAATTTACTGGTTATAACTTTTTCTGCTACCTGTGTTACTGAACTTGCAAATCTAAATTGCATATCTAATGATATGTTTGTACTGTCCTATTGCAGAGCGCACCAGTGGAACAAGGAAAATCTCGGTTGTAAGATTAATTTGATCGTTGCATATGCAACTGCTAGCAATTTTTCTAGAATGTTCTTTGATCCTTTCCTTCTCCAATATGTAATAATGTATGTCATGGAAAAGTGGAGACAGTAAGAAATAACTAAGAAACGATAGCTCCGATAATTAATGATATGATCATCTATAAAAGTTTTTTTTTGATACCTATGGGAATGATATCAATTGCTTCACATGTTTAAATTATAACGTCTTTATTTTATGAACTGAAGGCAGGTGCCACAGCCCTCAGCCTTAATTAGTTACAACTGTTCTTTCCGGAAACAGGGCTAGGATGAGGGCTGTATGAATTGCAATCGTTGTTTGGCAGTTGGTTTCATTTGCCACAACCCTCCTAATTTACTTAATGACATTTATTTTAGTTAAAATATACATTTTTTTTTATATATATTTATCGCATTAAATATACAGATGTAGGATTTACATACAATTATTTAACCCATTTAAAAAGATGACCTTTATAAGATATAGAACAATTCCTTCAGTGCAATTTGTTTCATCTTGCAAATTGTATGGCATGTTCTTTGTGAATGCTATGTGGTTGGGATTGGTTATAAAGAACACAAATTAATAGGCATAGATTAAGATTAAAGTTGAAATTCTTGGACTTTTCAATTTTCGAGTTCGATTTTGTTGGGTATTTGTAATATTTGTTATTTGAAAATTTTAAATTTGTTTTAATTTATTTCAATTTAGTTTTGTTTCAATATCATGTATGATCTAAATAATTTTTCTAAAATAAATAAATAAAGAAGAAGAAAAGATTGACAGAAGAAAAGACTAACATGCAGGTCAATTCAGTGCAGATTTGGTTTAGATTTCACCATGATCAGTATAACGAAAATCCCAAAATTTTGTAAAACGTTATTGGGCATTTTGACCACGTTTCTTGTCCAGAGGGAACATATAAAATTAACTAAATCCAGTACGTCTGTAAAGTGGTGTTTGGTGATTCATTGAAAAAAAAAAAAAAAAAAAGAAAGAAGAAGAAGAAGAAGAAGAAGAAGTGGTGTTTGGTGAATGGCAAAAAAACAAAAACAAAAGAATTCTGTAAAACTTAAAATTTAAGTGTTAAATATTAATTACTGAATAATAGAATTAATATAATTTTTAAAATATAAAATTATTTAAAAATTTAATTGCATTCAGTATAAGTTTTAACTTATCATTCTAAGTAATTTTTTATTTAATTGAGACTTTTAAAATATGTGTTATCAAACAATTTAAAACGATTAAATACTAAAAATTTTAATTTTAAATGTTAAATGAAGTAATATTAAACATCACCTAAGTCTATAAATTGTCATTAGCTAGTGATTACCATTTTCTTAATTAAATAAAGCAAATTCTAAAATGTATGAAGTGGCTAATTTTTGTTGGATGCTGGATGATTTTATTCTACACTTTCCATTAAAAAAAAATTACTCTTTTCGTTTGAAAATATCCATCATTTTAGATATTCTATTTTATTTTAAAATATTATTGTTTTAAGATTTTAAAAAAGTATGTATTATTATTTTTTTCAATTTTATCTTCTATTTATTTTTTTATTAAACATTTGTATTAATTATTTTTTTCTCCACATCAAATTAAAAAAAAAGAAAATACTTTAGTCTTTACTTTAAAATTATGACAATTTAATAAATTTCTTACTATATGTGTTAAAATTTTAAACGAAAAATATTTCACAACGAATTAAATAATAAATAAAAGAAAATCCTTTATCCTCATATCTTTTTAAAAGACATCATATAGTATAAGTCAAAATACAATTTTTTTTATATTATAAACAATAATCAATATTTAGATTGATATTTGAATCCTTCTTCCATCCACATATAATATTAAGTCATATAATATTATTGATTTCTAAGAGATCTCTTAGAAGTAACAATTATCAAATAAAATATCTACTGATGCAAGTAATAATTTTTAAATATAAAGATAATTTTATGAAGCAGTGTGTCATGTTCTTAATTTGTACGTGTATATATCTTGTTTTAAAAAATATATATATATATGAAGAGGATTAAAAAAATATATAAAACACAAAAATAATTAATAAATACAAAAAAGTTATTATTTTTTTTTTAAAAGTAAAATGAAACTTCATTAAGAACTTAAATCATTAGCAAGTACATCAATTATAGAGGGAGGGGGTGAACATCCCACTCCATGGGATCAGACAAGGAATCAACAAGCAATTTGGTTCGCAAACCGCTTAATAAATTGAAATTTTTAAAGGTAATGTTGAAAAATAAATTTTATATTTAATAATAATAGATAAAATAATATAAAAATTTATAAATATGAATGTTGAATCTAATAAAAATCAATTTGTGGATAAGTCCGCAATCAAAGCATGTGATTCACGACTCAAATTGGTATGTGAAGCTAATTGTTTGGTTGTTTCTTTCAATTCATAAGAAAAATTATTATTTGTCCATTTCACATTCCCCACTCCGTTTATTTCACTTTCACATTATTTTAATTTTTTAAAATCTCATTCTACAAGCAATAGTCAAATTATTGTATTATTACCTCTTCAAGCACGATGCTTGCATGGTTATTTGATTTTAATTTTTAATTTAAATGGTTAATTAATCTACCAACATTAATTAATAATTAAACGGGTACAATTTGATTTATAATTATTTGACATGAAGAATTTAAATTTTATAAAATACTATTTTTTTTTATAATTTATTACTTGAAAAATAAATATAATTATTTATTTATTTTTAATACATACATTTATCCAAATAAATCTAATTAATCTCATTTTTTCAATAGTAAATATAAATGATAGTTTGATTAAGAATAAAATTGAAAATTTCATTTTTAGTATTAGAGTGAAAGGGTTGTAGGATTTGAATTTTCCCCTTTTTTTCTTTTTTTAATTTGACTTCAGAAATATTAAACAACTTTAATTACTATTGAAATTTTAATTTTTATGTATTATAAAATAAACATTCATTTATTTGATAACATTTTTATTAGAAAATTTGGGAGTTTTACTAGAAGGGCGACATTTACAATTCATTATTTGATTATCAGGAAGTTAAAAAAAAAAAAAAAAAAAAAAAAAAAAAAAAAAAAAAAAAAAAAGGAAAAAGGGTTTTTAATTATTAATGTTGGGAAAGCGGGAACTGTTGACTATAAGTATTTGAATTTTTTTTTTACACCCAGTGTGTATAAGTTTATTTTATATAGTAAATTAACGAGTAATGAGATATTTTAATTAATATAACTCTTTTATTTATTTTTTGTTTGAAAAGATACTAATATTTTCTTTTGCTATATATGTTATTATCTCATTAAATTAGTGTATGAGATAAATTATGCACACAGTGTAAGTAAGATTCAGATACTTATACCTGAAATATTTATTTTTTCAGACGCCACATATGCCTTATATATAATTGTCGTCCCTTATATAATTAAATAGATGGATTTAGAATTTAAATTGCAATTTCTTTTCAGTTAATTAGATTATATTTATGATTTATGATTTAACCTTAGTAACTTTATAACTAGATCTAATCATAATTTTAATAATCTTTAAAGGGATATTTCAATAATAAACATTTGTAAGTTGGTTCAAAAAGTCTTGAAATTTAAATTTTAAGTTGAATGAAAAGAATTTATGGGAAAAGGAGAATTATCTATATTGTGTAGATCATCATTAATTGAAATTAATTTGATGTATATTTAAAAAAAAAAAAAAAAAAAAAAAGAGAGAGAGAATTCTAATATCAACGGATAAAAAATTATTAATTAGTCTTTATATAATTATATATAGACATTAGGTTTTATTATTTAATTAGTACTAAAACGCATTGACCTTTTTGCCACATTATGCAGTCCACTAATTTTTGGCAAGGAAATTTAATATATCAACCTCAACAACGAACATATGCAAGAGATTATTAAACATTTCAAATCATACTTTATTATATATTTGGAAGAGCTCTCTCTCTCTCTCTCTCTTCATCTCTGTGTATATGTAACCCATCATATTTAGCATTTTCTTTCTATTTCCAGAAAAATTGAAGTTGGTTTGCTTGAATATGGAAACCTTAACTTTCTTTGTTGGAGTCATAGGTAAGCAAATATATATATATATATATATTACTATCTTCTTTCTTTAATTAATATTGCCATTTTTTTAAAAAATTCCCAATCAAATTAAGACCAAATAAGTTTATTTTCTTTAATTTTAATTCGTTATACCTTTTCCTGTTTCTTGTTTCAGGCAATATAATCTCAGTCCTCATGTTTCTTTCTCCAGTGTAAATTAAACTCTGCCTCTAGATCTCTTCATGGCTTCAATTTCTTAAATAAATATTTCATTAATTTTGGATATGTTAATGCTTATAAATAACAATTAATTGATGTTGATGAAGTTATAATTAATTTTTGTAGTGGAACGTTTTGGAGAATAATAAAGAATGGATCGACCGAAGATTTTGAAAGTCTTCCCTACGTATGCACATTGCTAAATGCAGCTTTATGGACATACTATGGGATCATAAAGCCAGGAGCTTATCTTGTTGCCACTGTTAATAGTTTTGGAGTTCTTGTAGAAATTGTGTATGTTACTCTTTTCCTTGTATTTGCACCACCAAAAATGAAGGTATATACACCTTGAACATTATTTGATTATTAAGTAATTAATTACCTATACATAACAATTAAGAGAATATATAATTTGCAGGCTAAAACAGGGATTCTTGTTGGGCTTTTAGACGTGGGGTTCTTAGCAACTGCAATTCTGGTGACAAGGCTAGCATTGCAGGGTCAAGTACGGATAGATGCAACTGGGTTCATGTGTTCTGGTCTTAATATTGTTATGTATGGTTCACCTTTAGCTGCCATGGTGAGTACTCATCAGTACTAGGGTTTCATATATTTAGCTAATATAAAACTTTTTTTTTTTTATTTTATTTTTTCACAAACTTTATTTGTTAATATTCGAACATATTTTATATATGGGTTATCATATTTTGTTAAAATTATTATGATCTTTCAATTTGGATTTTTCTTTTTTAATTCTGTGAAGGAAATGAATTTCAATTTTCACGGCTATACTTATTTAATTATTAGTTTTTTTCTATATAGTTTTTGATTTAATTTACAATTAATATCAGTAATTTCTGATATTCATGTTCTCAATATAAAAATACACGCCATATATATAAATATTACTCCATTAATGAACTCCACCCGCCACCGACAAAATCTGCCGTCATACAATAGGATCTGGAAGACAGGTTAGTTTCACTTTCACATGTTCATTAAATCCAATAATTTCAAAAAAAAGTTAAAAACACACGTTATAATTGCTTTGTACGAATGGACAAAATTTTCAACAAAATCGATTGTATGAACGATGGAGACTTTATTATTATTATTATTATTATTATTAATTTTAATTAACACATTTTTGTTGTATTGTGCCGTTTCAGAAAACAGTGGTTACTACAAAGAGTGTGGAGTTCATGCCTTTCCTTCTCTCCTTCTTCCTTTTCTTGAACGGTGGAATTTGGACTTTCTATGCTTTTCTCACTAGTGATATCTTTCTCGGAGTAAGTTTCTTTATGGCCAAAGTATAAATAATACCGTTTCTTTTGAGTCAAAAGTATAAATATGTTTTTTCTAGATTGGTGTTCAAGTAAACTCTTAATATTTTTTTTTGTCCCATTAAACCCTTAATCTTTTCAAAATGGTACATATAAAATCCTCTTCTTTTAATTGATACTCAAGTGAGTTCTTAATGTTTTTTTTTATCTTATTAGACCCTTAATCTTTTCAAAATGGTATATATAAAACTTTCAATGCATAATTTAGGATTTTTGTCAAGTGATATTAAAAATAAAAAATTAATATCTATGCACCTACGTATTAATTTTTTTTTATATAAATATTTTTTTAAACTATTTAAAGAAAATTTAATATTTGTGAAATTTAAAGTTAATAAAATAAATTAATTTATTAAAATATTACAAATTTAATTTAATATAAAATGATTTCTTAATCCTTATACATTAAAATATAATTTATAAAAA
>CATKHJ010427615.1:0-13150 GCA_949750685.1 Vernicia montana | reverse complement strand
CTCGAAAGGCTGTGTATATCTCAAAGAATTCAGAACGATGTTTCATTAAATAAACCCAACAATAACGAGTATGATCATCAATAAAGGAAATATAATATCGAGACTCTCCTTTTGTGGCAACAAGAGAAGGTCCCCATACATCATAATGAATCAAATCAAATGGAGAAGAAGAAACATAAATACTTTGATTAAAAGGTAAAGCTAAAAATTTTGCCAATTTACGTCTACTACAATCAGAAATATCACAAGTTTGCAAATTTTCTAATGCTCTTGTGGACGCTAAAAATCTCAAACGAGAAGATGAAACATGACCTAGACGAGAATGCCATAAATAAAAACTAGAAGAAGAAGGACTCAAACGAAAAAAAGATAAATCAACACTAGTAGCAGCAGCAACTGGCACTTTTAACTCATCCAAAATATATAGTCCCCCCTGCCTATGACCTATCCGAATTAGCTTCTGAGACTGCAGATCCTACACATAACAAGAAGAGGAAGAAAAGGTGACTAAATTATCAGAATCACATAATTGACCAATAGAAGCAAGATTTAATTTTAGTTTTGGAATATGATAAACATTAGGGAGAGACAAGTGAGTTGTGACAATAGAACCAATACCTGATAAAGGCATAAGAATGCCATTAGCAGTCATGACAAGAATAGAAGACAAATGAGACACAAAAGTAAAAGATGAAGAATCTAGAGATATATGATGTGAAGCACCAGAATCCAAAACCCATAAAGAATGTGACATACCTAAAGAACTATGAGGCAACTGACCTACAGAAGAAGAAGCAGACATAGCTTGTGGCTGTAAGGAGAGGAACGTCTGAAATTGCTTAGCCAAAGTACTAGGATATGTGAAAGGACCTGATGAAACTACTACTGCAGTATTAGACTGTGGTGGTCTGTAACCCTGAGGTGGTCTATAAGCATTAGATTGTGACTGGTTTCCAGGCTTCCAAGCTTGAGATTGCTGTTACGATTGATTCTGCTGTGATTGATTCTACTGTTTCAACTTAAGACAATGAGGCTTCCAGTGACCTTTCTGCTTACAGAAACTGTATTCATCGAAGGCAACCCTTGTGTAAGTCTTCTTTTGATTATTAGTGTGTGGCTTAGAAGGTACTGCTAACACAGAAGGATTAGGAGTATAAAGAATTCCCTTTTTAGAATAAGACTTAAGACGTATTTCTTCAGCCAATAACTCACTAACAACTGAGTCAACATAAGGAAGTGGAGAACGATGCAAAATTGAATCTCGAAGTCCCTTAAAATCACTGCGAAGAGGCATTAAAAATTGTACCAACCGTTGTTGTTCTCTACGAGCAATATAGGCACCACATACCTTTAATTCTGCCGATTCTGTCAGAGCCAATTGATCCCAAAGATCTGTTATAGCATAATAAAACTCTTGAATACTCATATTCCTCTGCTGAAGAGCTCATATGTCATTCTCCAGTTGATACTGTTTTGCAAAATTTGATTGAGTGAACAACCTTTACAGATGATCCCAAACCTCCTTTGATGTCTCATACTTTGCCAATTGTGTACCTATAGAATGCTCAACAGAATTGTTAATCCAAGTAATAATTTTTGCATTATTTGCTTCCCAGACATCTATCAAAGCAACATAACCATTAGCAGTAGTATTCTTAGGTATCACAGAAGTTCCACTAACATATCCCCACAACTTTTTAACTTTCAAAAAATTTCTCATCACATAACTCCAATACGAATAATTCTTTCCATCCAACCTTACACTCACAGACTAAAGTGAATCATCTCGTTCAGTAGCCATAATCAAAATCAACAGAGAAAACAACCAGAATGCAAAAGACAGGAAAACAAAATACCAGATTGCAGACTAAAGCGAAAATAAAATATCAGACAACCAGATTGACAACCAGTTGGATCCGCGAAAGCTGTGTTTGAGATTAAACCTTGTTCCATAAGACTCAGCTCTGATACCATGTTAAACAATTCAAGGTGATAAAAGAGAAATACAAAATCATAAAAGAGGAGACTAGGATTTTATTGATAATGCATAACAAAGAAGGAATATAAAAAAAATGAATTAACTTAAATATAAAGAGACTATATATAGGCTAAACCAAGGAAACTGAAAAGACTATTCTACCCTTAATAAACAATAAAATAAAATAACCCTATATTTCTTAACACCCTCCACCACACTGTGGAATGAACTATGTGGGTCTTGATCGTCATTCAATGGGGTACGTAGGCATGCTTGGAATTTAACTCAAAGCCTCAAATCCAACTCTTAATTAATTCCCTTCCCCTTATATTTTCAATGTAAATATCAATTTATGCTTTCTTGTAAGTTAATTAATATAATTAGTTAATTTAATTATTTTGGAGTTAAGGAGTGACTTGTGGTTCTCTTAGAATCTATAGGGATTAGAGAGAACACTCTCCTTAACTTGTGGATATTTAAATTACTTGATCTTTATCTTCTATGAATTCATAATTATGTCATTATCATGTATTTTAACTGCTATTTATATTTGTCATTCATGAAATTAATACTTTAAGTCAAATTAAACTTAGGAGCTGAATTTAAATTATTTAAAACTAAAAATCTAGTCCCTGAACTCAACCTGATTCGAAGATTAGTGATTTTATCCTTAGGTAAACTAATCAAGAAATTAATAAATTGGAGTCAATCTTGGATTTTTTTCTTAATTTTCCCATTAAAATAAATTAGGGTGGTGACTCTCGAATCTTTTTCCAAAAATCAGATCAATTTATCCAAAGTAAAGTGATAGCCGCTTCCAATCTTGAGATTAGACACGAAAGAGCTTTTTGTTTCCCTAGCGGATAGGACCGAGGTGCTCAGGCGATGCCTCACTATATTCACCATTACATCAATGAGGGTTTTTACAATTTCAATAATGGTTTCAAATGAACCTTAGAGTGTTCAATTGAATCAGTAGTTTAACAGTTGAGCTGAAGGCCATCAATGAAGTAACAAGTGGGCTGAAGACCATCAATAAATAGCAATCAGGCCGAAGGCCAACAATAAATAGCAATTTGGCCGAAGGCCATCAAGTATTGAATGATAATGGTTGTGTAAGGTTTACATTAAGGATTTCTAGGTCTTTCAGTAATATATATACATATATATCAATTAAATGATAATTCAAGGGCAAATGCCCATACCATCTTAGAATATTACATACTCACCTCTTCTCCTTAACTCCTAGTACAAGCTCTTAACTCAAACAAGGGTGGTGCTCCTCAGTCTCCAGAACACTTTCCTTATCTTTCCTTTAAGTTCTACAATGAACCATATCATTCATGTCATTCAATTGAATACCATTAAATACTTTGTCAACTTGACTATTACAATCCTAACTCTAGTACTACTAAATATACATCTAAGACATACCAATCATCTAATATCAATTCAAGTTATCATACATAGCATACATATACACATATTATCATTTAAGGTACATCCATGTTCAATATCATGTAATGGCCAAATGGCCTATGGTGTATACCCTCAATTCACATTGTTCACTTGCTCATTTCAATATCATTTCACATAAGTCATTTCATGGGAGGATTACATACATAATCATTATCAATAAATACTTTACAATTTCTATATTCAAAGATGACCAAGTAGGTGAAATGGTAAAACTTAACCAAGTTAAATAAATTCACTTCATGGCAATTCAAATTTTCAATTAATTCTCAAGTTAAATTCATGTTTGATAAACATACTTAATTCAATATCCATTATTCTCATTAATCATCATTCATTGCTTATATACATATAGGATTCATTGGGTCATAAATGATAATATTAAAATATTACATTTCCATTTATTATCTAATTATATAACTTGACCTTGTGACCTTATTTCTGTCATTTCTCATGATTTACTAATACAAATGAGTTGATTCATTTTGAATCATAAGATAGACATATTAATTTTTAAAATATCCAAAATTTAACTTAAAATTCAATTTACAGAAAACTTAGTGACTATTCTAATCCAATTCTGTTTTTGTTACAGGGGCAGACTGATGCCTTCACATTTATTTGAGTATAACTCAAAATCTATATATACAATTAAAATTTATTTTACATAGATCTTATAAACATGTAGATTATCATTTTTCATATTTTATATTTGGACTAATTCAGTCTCTAAAGTTATCAATTGTGCTACTCTAATTCGGACTACTCATTCAATTTATGAATAGTACCAGTTTTAATTCAGGTGCGATTTATCTCTACTCACATCAAATCTCTTAAATTCCTTTTGCATATGTGTACTTGATATATTTATCTGCAACTTTTATGTTTGGGTTAGCTCCAAATTCTGTCCAAAAAATTCTCTATAGGTTCAAATAATTTGGTTCCCCCACTATACCCCAAATCTGGATTAGTATATTTGTAGGAAGGATATCTCATTATACTTTTGGAATTTCATCAAACCCTTTTATGAGCCTATATTTGAGACATAATAATACAACTTTTATGTTTAATACTTCTCCAAATTCAGTGTCCATAAATATAGAATTAGCTCCTCAATATTATTCTTAAACAAAAACCTTAACATACACGGTGCATAGAAAGGGGGAAACTTGGAAATCTTAAATTAATGTCAAATTAACTTTTGGATCATGAAATTAACATATTATTAAGCTTAAATCAAGGTTCAATTCACAAAATGGATAATGGATTCAAAAATTCCTCCAAGGCCAAACCAATAATAAGGAAAAGAAGAGAGAAGACATTCAACATTTCAAGGAAAACTCAAGAAATAAGCTTAGAAAGAAGAAAGAGCTTGTGTTTGTAAGAAATTACCTTGAACATTCTTCCTTTGGGGTGGAAACTCTTCTTGGAAAAACCATGTAATGAAGAAGAGAGAAAAAATTTATTTTCCTTGATTAGTGGTTGGTGAAATGAGAATATGAGTGGTTGGTGATTGTTTTAGTGAAAAATGGATGGTGAGGATTTGATCAAAGAAATGAATGGTGGATCTTGTATGGCTTCTCAAGAAATCCTTGGATTATAAAATAATATCTTTATAGAAAATAAGATGATGGAATTTGGTTAGATACACTGAACCCTAATTTTTTAAGAATAAAAATTGTGTTAGTAGAATGTGGTGCCCACTTTCTATTAACCCAATTTTGAGCATAAAATATTACCATAAAAAAATCACATTTCCTCCTTCACCAAGTTCATGGCCGGGCTTGGGCCTATCAACACTTTGGTCACTTATATTAGTATACTTATGAAAATTTTTGATAGTTTTTGGGAAATAACCATTTTACCCTTATTACAATGTACATTACCATAATCACTTACCAATGCACATTATTAAGCTTATTGACATTTATCATATTCATATTAAACATGTTCATATATCACTATCATAGAATTTACTCAAAATTCTAATAAGTACATTTAGGCACTTTTGAACATGAGTTCGGCCTTAATGATCACATGAACATCCAATTTCTCTTTCTATGTTATCGTGACTAATATTTATGAATCATATGAGCATGGGGCATTACATTCTACCCCCCCCCCCCCCCCTCCCCTCCCCCTTAGGAAAATTCATCCTCGAATTTTAAAGAACTCATTGATTGTTGATGAAATAATTGAAGATATCGTCGTAGTATGTCTTCTTTACTTCTTCGGGTGTATTTCTCATTATTTTACTTTTACCATTAGACTTTGATCATAACTATTTCCTTGTTTCTATACTTCTTCACTTTTCTTCCCAAGATGATGACACTTTGGTGGCTTAAGATTACAGTATATGTGAAGAATCAGGTATATATTTTCTCAACATGATAAGTGAGACATTGGGTCAACATGTTCCACTGTTGGGGGCAGAGCTAGCTTGTAGCATATCTCTCTATTCTTGTTTTGAATCTCAAAGGGTCTAATAAATTGGAAGACAGTTTTCTTCCATAACTCTAATAAATTCGATGTCTTTAAATACAAATCATTCATTTTTATTCAGTAGATTTGAGATCGTTTGCTTCTTCCATATTGTTTTATGGAGAATCATTCTAATAGAGGAATGGTGACTATTATTGTAGACAATTTAATCAAAGGCAATTACTTATTTCCATTTCTCTTAAATCATTTATATACATTTGTAGCATGGTTCCTCCAAGGTTTGAATAATCCCTTCAATCTATCTGTTGCCCTACTATTTACCTATCGAGGTAACTATTAGTACTATTTACTCTTCTAATATCTTTAATAATTTTCATATGATTCTCTGTCTCAAAAGTTGTATTTGCCAAAATATGAGCCATTTTATTAGAAAACATGTAAGGGTGGAAATGTCGCTGAGGCCCTTATTTTCTTGAACTGTTGAAGCTCTTTGATTATAATTCTTTCTCTATAGTCAGCTCATTTATTATGAAGTATACCATTTTCAAATGATAGGACAAGTCATGACTTGTTTTCTTATGGTTCTCTGAGCCAAACTTTATCTCTTTTCAGATGCATGCGAAGGAACAATCTTTCACCTTGGGTAGAGAAGTTAACTGTAGTTGTACGGCCAGTTACATCGATTGTATCCATCTCATAGTCATGTTGGACTACTCTTGCTTCTTTCACAAAGGGAAACAGTTCAACCCTCTTTATTGTGGTATAAACAAGAAAAGAAAGACAATACACCAAACACTAAAGAAGTTAGAACACTCAAAAATTCAAATAAATTTTACCCAAAAAGTAAGTGATAAAGTTTTGCTAAGTTGATTGATAAGCATCCCGCATCAAATTTAGTACTTAAAACTTGAGATAAAATACCGAGGTTTGTTTCCAGAATTTCAAGAGAATTCACTAGAAAGAAGTTCTCTGAAATATAATAGCAACTATTGAATAAAATATACAAAGTAAACCTTAAGTCAATATAAAGTGATATGAAAACATACTTGGAGGAAGGCCATACTTTCGTATCTCAACAATGACAGCTTCAGCTTTCTCTAGTAGTCCAGACATGCAGTATGCTTTTAGAAGAAGTGCATAAGTATCTTCAGTAGGAACACATCTAACGTCAAGAAGTTCAAAATATGTAGATTCTGCCTTCTGGTACAGTGATTTTTGCCCATAAACATCTATGACTAAATTGAATATCATGACATCTGACTAGAAGGAGCTCTTGTACAATATCCATTGACATACCTGGAAATTTTATAGTGTTACACTCAACAAGATAAAAAAAATAAAATAAAGTATGACCTCATAATTTGACTTATATCAAAATAAGATATAATAAAATACAGTTAATAAATTCAATTCATTTGGTGTTGGTAAAGATAAGCTTTTGAATTTTGAGAACAAAAACTTCTGTTCTAAATCAAACCATCTTTTACAAGCTTTTCACTTTTACTAAATTCAATTTTTAAACTTCAAGCCTGAAATATTTGAAGCCAAATTATAACTAATTCATTGAACCATAAGAGGTGCACATCTTCATCATAAACAATGTGGAATTCATCAATGACATTTGTTTGTTTATCATCACTGATGTCTTCTTTCTTTACTTCCTTGTCTTTTTTGGACTTTCGACATAATCTTTTGATATGTTCCTTCTTTTTGTAGTGATGGCACTCAACATTTGCATATTTGTTTGACTTTTCTCTGCTTTTATCTCTGAGTTTTGAACCCCTAGACTGGCTTCTCCCTCTAGATTCTGCAACCGGAACATCTGGTTGTGATGAAGAGGATGAATTCTGTGATCTCCGTCTCATTTCTTCATTCAGAATACCGCTTTTAACACTCTTCGTATTTACGACACCGTTAGGTGCTGAATTGGTAATGGAAATCTTCAAAGTCTTCCATGACTCTAGTAGAGAAGCAAGCACCATGAAAGCAAGCACCTCATTGTCAAACTTTATGCCCATACCCGATAACTGGTCCACAATCCCTTGCATTTCATTCAAGTGATCTGCTACGGAAGTGCCTTCTCGGTATTTTACTTGCATCAATTTTGTCAAGTAAAATAATTTGTTGTTGCCGATTTTGGAAGCATACAGTTCCTCAAGCTTATTTCACAAAGTTCGTACGTGAGTCTCATTACAGATGTGGTTGTACACATTGTCTTAGACAAACTGTTGGATGAAGCTGCACACCTGCTTATGCTCAAACGCCCATTCCTCTGATTTGTCGTCGAGTTTAGTTGTAGTAAACACTAGTAAATGCAATTTTGTTACAAATAGGAGATCTTTCATCTTGTTTCTCAATATATGGTAATTTGTGCCATTTAAGTTGATCATTTTGCTTGTCTTTGCCTCCATTGCTTCTATCACAAACTTCTTTGAGCAAATTTAGCTCCTACTATTTCACATAAATAGTACTGTATACTAGAACAGTGACTGTAATCCATAAACAGTACACCAGGTAAGTTCCCAGGAAAGAGAGGTGGGTCACAATGGACACACTTTAAATACCAAGTCTTTCCTTTACCAGAACTTTTCCTAGACATGCACTTTCACATTACCACACTTATTTCCAGCTAGGCTCTGATATGTATGAACAATACACATATCCGTGAATAGTGCTAAATTGCACAGTACCTCAGAGTACTATTCACAATAATAATTTTCCGAGAAATTTTTTTTCTGATGTTGAAGATCAGTCAAAACTGCAACCACATAGCATACTTTTAATTTTTAAGAAAAATTAAAACTAACAGCTCTGATACCACTTGTTGTGCACAGTGGGTATAATCAGCAAAATAAATGCGGAATAATAATAATCAATAAAAATAATACCAGCAATTTAACGTGATTCACCCTTAATTTTAGGCTACGTCGACGGAACAAATTTCGAATAAAACTTCCACTATTACAAATAGTAGGTATAAGAGAGTCTTCTCCAGATTAAATCTAAAGGTAATATAATATTAAAATGAGATCTCACCAAAATAGTAATACTCACAGTGTTTCCCAAAAATACCCCAAAGTATTTTTCTCACTATTTTGTCACTCCCCATTTTAGGAATTATTTCCTAAAAATAATAAAACTCTTTCTAAGATAAATGCAAAGCTCTCTCACTTTCTCTATTTCATTCATATCTCTTCTTTGGCAAACTCTTTGCAACTTGGCAGCAATTAGTAAACCAATTTGAAATTGGTTTGCTTCAAAGGTCAACACCGAATTCAGTGCTGACTTTTCCTTCTTCTTTTTTTAATTCAAAAATATTTGGTGGACTCTCATGAGAAGAGACCTACTACTAACACTATCAACCTGCAAAAATAAGTTCAAGTCAAAATATAATTTCCCACTAGCAAGTAGCAACAATTAACAATGATTATGGAAGATAATTAACTCAAACAAGGCAACAAGTATAAAAATCTACAAGAGATGGTGTATTGTAGGTGCCTTTTGATCACAATAAGAAGCATATGAAAAAAAAAAAAGTTTTAAAATTTTCTTACTTCGAACCATGTAATCATTTTCCTAATAATTCATAAAAACGATGGTACAAAAATTGAATTTTTTTGTAGAGCAAGAAATATCAGTGAAAGCTGTGAACTGAGGAACCAACACTTTTAGTAACATATGAACTATTACACTATTGAAGTTGTTTCAATAGAATTCATCCTTGTTTGTTTAACATTTTATAATAATCAATGTCTAAAAACAAACAAAAATGCTACTACAATGCTTGAACTTAACAAGAAACAGAAAGAATTCATATAGATTGACACACTAATGTCAAGGGCATGTTTGGTTCATCTTGGAAATGAGATGGGGATGAAAATGGTTATTTGATTCTTTTTTTCAAGATAAATTTATGTTATTCAAATATAAAAATATCATAAAAAAATGTGGATTCCTTCTCTTTGTGAACCAAATGAGAATGAAATTTATTCCAAAAAATTGCATTCCAAATTAGTATTTGCCAATTTCATGGAAACCCCATTTCCATGAACAAAGAGTAGAATATCAAACTGATAAGAAAAGCATCCAAAAGGAATAAAAATGGAAACCCATAAAGCAAATGAAGAGCAAAAGCACAAAGGAAAGAGATATGAATCAAAAGATTAAGAATAGACTTACATGAACGGATAAGAGAATATAATGTGAGTGTGTTGAATGTTGAAATTGCAGAGACAAAAAGAAGAATGGAAAGCCTATTTTGAGATAAGGCAGCAATGGGTGATGACTAATGATGATTGAAGAAGAGAGTTTCAGAATCTGGACAAAACCAACTTTCTGTTTATCTATGGAACAAATATCTTCAAATAAAACTAACAATTGACAAATTTGATAAATCAAATGAAGATGCAGAGAATCGAACCCTTCACATGCAATAAAGCGCTCTGCCATTTGAGCTACATCCGCATTTGCTTGAATGTAGCTCGTGATAGATTCTTAATCTGTAATGACTTAAATAGTAGCTCATCAAAACATCACTTTATTTTGGAATAGAGAAATGATTTCTCATTTGAAAATGTGGTATGTATCTTTGAAATTAAATTAGGGTTAATTTGATGCAGTTTTATAAATTTAGTGTATATATATTTGATAAATTTGAATTTTCAAAATGTTATACTTTCATTAATAAGAAAGATACAATGATATTAAGGTTCATTTGGATAACTAGTAATTTAAAATTATTGAGCATTTGAAATTTGTCATCATGTCTATTTTTTATGATTTTACTCTTAAAATTCAAATCCAAATCTATAATAAATTATCCAAACGGACTCTTAAAGAATTTTCATTATCAAAATAATGTCATGGTTTTGGAACAGAGCAATTAACAGTTAGTAGTGATTAAAAGAAACAATTTTAATTTATCATTTTAGATTAAAAAGATGATTTTTATTGTAAATATTGTGAATGAAAATTTTCTTTCCTCTAAAAAATTAGGATCAATTTGGATATATGGGTATTTAAAATTATTATAAATTTAATGGAACCTCGGGTTCAGATTAGTTGATTTTTGAAAATTTATTTGGGAGTCGCCACCTTAATTTATTTTTATTTAGGAAAATATAAGGTAAAAACCTATTTAACTCCAATTATTACCCAATAGAAAAAGTGTACTAGCCCTCGATTACCAAAGAGGATTCGGGAACTAGGTTTTCGTTTCATTTAATTAGTTTGGCAATTTTAATACACAATGGCTTAAAATGATTTCATAAACAATATAAATGAATGAACAATAATATATGAATCAAAGTAAAGCAATAAAAGAAATAATAAAAGCAATAATTAAATTAAATAAATAAATCAAATATAAATCTTAAATTTACAAAATAAACCAAATTATGAGATACTTTCTCTATCCCTTATGGGATTCTAGAAAAGTCACACATTCCCCAAAATAAATCCATAATGAAAATAATAAAATAAAGAAATAAATGAAAACATCAAGCCTAAACTATGTGAAGAAGATGAAAGAGAAGGAAAAGTTTATTTTAATTGGATTTGATGTTTTAGACAGGTATGCTTATGTATCCCTTCGAATGGGAATCAAAATCTGCGTAGTTTGCCCTTCTTGCGAAGGGGGTTTGTTTTAGTTTAAGCCTTTTATCATGTTTCAGATTGATTGATTAAAAGGTGGGTTGATTAATTGATTTTAATCAAACAGAATTATTTACCAAGTTGTTAATTAAGTCAGGTTAAATTAACAAACAAAAAGCATTGATTCAAAACAAGTTAATTAATTCAGATTCTAATTAACATGCCTTTTAAAGTAATAAAAATAATGGGATTATAGAGAAGGGGAACATATAAAGGAAAAAGGGAAAGCAATAAATTTGCAAAATAAAAGAACTAACTAAAAGAAAGGGGATAAAAGAAAAGGGATCATGCAAATAAACTATAAGGGGAAGAATAATAATAATAAAGCTATGAAAAGGAAACTAAACTAAAAAGAAAACAAAGGGAAAACAAAACAACAAAGGAAGCAAAACAAACAAAATCCAAAAATAAACAAAATAAATAAATGAAAAAGGAAGAAAATAAATACCTTGCGAGGACGAGGCTTGGGGACGTATGGACGGAGCGGACGACCAAACCGCAATTCCACCTTCTCGACTTGGTAGAACTACAACTTTTGAACGGCTATTAGGATGGCATTGTTGGGACTCCCTCGAACTGACTTGAGGAGATAAGGCTCAAAACGACCACCCAAACAAAACTTTGGAACTGAAAGGCACGTTCTTTTCAAACCAAGCCATAATAAAACTGATCGCTTTTCAAATCAATGGGTTTGATCAAGCAATTCTGAGTGTCCCCATGAGTTGGGATAGGAGTAGTTTATATAGGTTGAGAGCCTAAGGTCAGACTTCATGAAGCTTTGACCGCATACAGCCATACGGTCACCGCAAATGACCACATGGGCTCATGCGGTTATAGACCCTAATCGGGCCTGTTCGGCCCGTTTCTGACCCGTATCAACGCATTTCAATTTTTGGGACTCGGGAACTGTCTTTAAGGCTCAGAAAGGTATAGAAGGGTGCGAAATTAAGGGTTTACAATTGATGTGCCGAAACACACACTAACAACTGCAAGTGCACAGGTCGTTATCAACTAATAAAATAATGAGTAAATTATCGTTTTCCCACGAGGAATGTTTATAAGTACTAGCTCAAAATTTGACTATTGTCTAGTGAATAATAAATTGAGGATAATTAAAACTAAAACTGAACCTACACTAAAACATGAGAAGATTGATAGATATAAACCAGAATAAAGCTATTTAGATATGAATCCCCCTAGCCTCTCATAAATGTCATGAGCAATGGAATTAATTAATTAAACAATGAATTGAATTGGCGTTCCACTAATTTAGATTAAAACTCTCTCGAGCGATTTAATCCCTAATTCTTAAGTAGAGTGCAAGGAATCTCTTCTCAAACACAATCAAATAAGTCATGCATTAAGAATAAGGAACAAACCACTAAAGGATTTTGTAGGTCTATCTCTAGCACCCTAATCAATTCTCAATCCCTATGATTGATGAATCCATATTAAGGTATCTCTACTCAATTAACATGGAAACTATATCTAATTAACAAGCTAGCAATTATTAATTAGAATAAAAGAGATTAATCATAGAAACAAGACAATCACAGATGAAATTAATCAAAACTTAAATTATTCAATCCATTCAATCAATAA
>CATKHJ010427476.1:0-12120 GCA_949750685.1 Vernicia montana | reverse complement strand
TTAATAAATGATATACATAAGTATTGTACGATGTTCAAGTCTCATTGAAAAACTAGAAGGTGGTTTTCGTGAAAATTCACGTTGAAAAAAGATATATTAAAAAAAAAAAAGAAAGGAAAAAATTCATAAACTCTTTGCCTTGTGGAGATCTCCCAAGGGCTCCCTAATCCCAAAATTATGTTTTAACTAAGGGGGTGTTTGATAATCCAACTTATTACTTAATTTAATATTTTCAGTACTTATTAATTTTAAGATGGTTTGATAACATAAAATGATCACAACTTAAAATTTTCAATTAAGTCAAAAACTACTTAAAATGGTAAATTAAAATATTTAACTTAAAATTTCTACTGAACACGCTCAGTTATTGAGTTTTTAAAATTTTTTATTAAAGTAACTTTTATACTCTTATCATATTCTTAAATATTCATTTAAAGTTTAATAATATTTATTGTTTAAAAAATTTATCAGAAATATTATCCTAATATGATTATTGCTTCTAAATTTTTTTATTTATAATTTTATTTTTTTTAATTTCAAAATTGTGTTTAATGGATAAAACTTAAATATCAATATCACATAGTTAATTATATCCAATAATAATTTTCAGTAATAATAGTTATCAAACAGAATTATTATATTCAGCACTTAAAAATTTCAGTATTTATTGTATTCAGCGCTTAAAATTCAGCACTTAATTTTTCAGCGCTTAATTTTCAGTTTTACCAAACACCACCTACGTGTCCATTCTAATGGGTATATAAAAATCATAAATTTTAAATATTTTTTTCAATAATTGATAGAGGAGGACTATTTTTTATTTTTGACGGGGCCAATATATAGCATATATATAATATAAGTAATTTTTTTTTTAAGGAGTCACCTTATGAGTAGTTCCGCCCGTGTTTTTACATTTCGGAAAAAAAAAAAAAAAAAAAAAAAAAAAAAAAAAAAAGAAGAGAGAGAGAGAGAGAGAGAGGCACCTAACTAGATTCTAGTACCGGATGAAACAATTAAAAATGCCTGATTATATTTAGTTTGTAAATATTATTCCCAGGAGACGTTTTTCCTTGAATAAAATAAAAAAAAAGAAAACAATTATCTATATAATATATGGGAGGTAAATTACTATATTATATATTGAGTTTAATATTTTTGCATATTATGCATAAATTAAAGGGATAAATTAGTACTAAAAAAAGAGATAAATTAATAATTTAGTCTAACAATTTCGTTATATATCATTATTAAAGTTTCTCTCTCTTCCGTTTTTTTTCTGACTTCTCTCTAAACTCCTGTGGTAGTTTTTTCTAAGGTTTTCGACAGAGTTCTCTTTGGTAGCTCCGGCCACCAGAGAGAACACCCTAACCTAATTCATTTTATTTCCTTGCTTTGCTTAGCTTTATGTTTTGTTAATAATGAGTCCATGTGGCTTTGTTATGACTCCCGTTTTAATTGGGTTTTTTAGAATTTTGGAGCTAGTTTCTTCAAGTGGCGTGGCCGTTGGCATCTCTGGCTTTGTCTGGCCCATTCACCGTGTTCCTTCCTTATTGGTGTTGTTCACAAAGGAATGGTGGCAAATGGGGGAAGATGGTGATAGCGAGGCAGGGGGACTCTCCGATTTGGGTTGCTTTTGTCTAGATCTATTTTTTTTTTTTAGTAGATCCACCGTCTTTGCCGAAAAATTTACTCATCTCTAGCCAAGTGTGGTTCGACAGAGGGCATTTGCTCAAAGTCAAGGTGAAATTTTTTTCGATGCTTTGAGTAAAGGGAAGGCTATTTGGGAAGCTCCTGGGTTCAAGAAATTTGAGTTTAGTTCAACTGTGTTTTCTTTGATTTTTTCGATAGTCACGGTCTTCATTTGGATTGTAACGATGGAGTGGATGGTGAAGAAGATGAAAGACAGTGGTAGGATGAATCAAGAACAGTTAGAGTTACATCTCTTGAGTATGGCATGTGGGTCTTTTCTTTTGGCTTAAACCCAGTTCAAAAAAACCCAATTATAATATATTTACTTAGACAAATGGTCATGTTTGTTGTATCCCACTAAACTCATTTGTACTTGTTATTGAGCTTCTTGCATTTATTTAATGCTATCACATTATCTTATTTGGAAGAAAAAAAAAATTAATAATTTGGTCTAATCTATATATATCTATCTATATATAAATATATATGTAATAAAAGTTGAATTCAATAATAGTTTTTAAATTTTTTTCGTGAGTTAAATAACTCTCTTAAAATTTCATGGTATGATAAATAAGTCTCTTAAAAATTTTGGGCAGAAATCAGTTCAACCCAAACCACTCTCAATAATAGGGTTATATTCAGTTAATCATTCCTATGGTTATAATTCAGATTATATAATTTTATGTTTACTTACATGATATTCATGTTTATCTATATTGAGTTAAGGAGATTATTGCTGATCTGAAGGGTTAACTTCATCGGAATTTGTTCTTCTCTTTATTAATTAAAATTTGATTATTATTAAGATTAAATTATAAATAATATATTTTTTTAATACCTTACACAAAAATTAACTCGTAATATTATATTATTACTAAAAAAAAATACTATTAATTATGGATGAAAAAGTTGTTGTTTATTAACAATACATAATTTTTCTTCATAGATATTGAAGAACCATAATTCAAAAATCAAAATCAATTCTTGTGGAATAAATATAATATCATTACCAAAAAGTAAAAGTAAGTGTATATATGTTGATTTTGTATGCTTATTTAATTATAAATAGTAGATAGAAATTTTATATTTATTATAATTTTATATTTAATTTCAATGGATTATGAAATTCTTTATTTCTTGATTTAACCAAAATTTCAATGCTTAATTCTTCATTAAGTACTAATTAAGAAATTGATTTAATTCAAAATTTTCAAATTGGTGATTTTCTATTTCTATTTTTTTAAAAGCAAATTGGTGATGAAGATTAAAAAAAATTATGATATTAAACATTGTTGTGCTTGTAATTTTTTGTCCAATAGGTAAATTATTGTGAGATTAAATTGTTACTAACTTATTTAAATTGAATTGATGTGTGTATATATATATATATATGTGTGTGTGTCTTTAAATTTAAATTAGCCAAATAAATTTTTTTACCTATAATCTATATTAATTATATGACATGCTAATAGAAGATATAACTTCAACTTCTTTTTCATTTGATTGTTTTAAATTGTAATAAAATAATTTAATATTAATTCATTATAATTTTAATTATAATATCTAGGTTAAAGTCATTATTTTTTTTGTGGATAAGTTTTGTTTGTTGGGAAAAGCACAGTAAAGCAACTAAAAATAATTATGCTATAGAAAATTTATGTTTTTAATATTAATTATTAATATGCATATTAAGTTTCTAATTAATTTGAAAAGTATTCAAAAATTACATTGTTATAAATCAATTTAAATTTAATTGATAAAATTTTTTAAGTGATATGTACTCTAACATAAATTGATTATATGTTATATATATATATATTCTAAATCAAATCATATAATATATTTATATTTTACTAAAATTTTGTTAAGGACATAACTAATATCATAAGATAAAATTAAAATTTTATAAGATTGAAATTAAAAAATGCTCATATTAATTTTTGTTATTCCTTAAATTATACAACTATTATTATTATTATTATTATTATTATTATTATTATTAAAAGAATTCGTTAACCTATATGAATAGTAGAAAGTATAGTAAAACTAAAGTTTTTTTTTTATTATTAATAATTATGCTAAATTATATTAACCTATATGTTAAATACCTAAGAAAAGAAATATTTAAATTATAAAATATTATACAAGCAATTAGATAATTGAGTACAAAAACCTAAACACACACACACACATATATATATATAACTTATTAGTTAGGTTAATTTTTTTTTTATGGTGGTGAATTGTTGATTTAATGGTGCAAAAATTTTTAATTCAAGATTTTTAATATTCTACTTTAGTTAGTTGATTTAATTTATGAATTGTTATATCGGTCAATTTTTTGATACATGCATGTTAAAATTCTTATGATTATATATAATTCATAAAATAATCTTATATTTAGTTATTATCTTCTATTTTGATAGATTAATAAGGTGAAAAAATTAATGTTACTCAAATTCACTAAAATAATTAAAGTTGACTTTTATAATAATTCTTTTTTAGGAAAGCATATGTAATAATTCTTAATTGTTTAATATTGGCTAGAAATGGTTATAATTTATATTTATAAAAATTATTAAAAAAAATAATTTTTTTTGTGCATAATCAAATTATAATTTTAACTATAATTTATTACTTTTCCTAAAAAAAATTTATTACTTATGATTAATATAAAATTTAAAAATTATTTATTCATATAATCAGTCATGTACCACTTACTTACGTATTTAAAAAAACTAATTGTAGGTATAGATATAAATAAATATAGATAACTTAAAATATTATTTCAATGATTCAAAGGTTATAAATCAATGTTTATTTATAAATCAGTTACACATATAATGATTCTTTAATTTCAATAAATGAAAAAAAAAATTATTGGTTCAATGATGCAAGAATATTAGGCATGTTTGAGTTATAGATTAATCTTTGGGCTCTTTTAACGTAAAGAGCATAGGTAGACTTTTTAGTTTAGTGCTTTCTATGGACAAACCCAAATCTCCTTATTCTCCTAAAACCACCAAACATATATTGGTTTCAATTAAAAGAGATTGAGATTGATTCTGGCCCATTTAAAAATATATTATTTGTTCAATTGTGTTTGGTTATATTATAGAAAATATTTTCTATTTTATTTTTGCCTTATTAGCCTAATTAAATATCCTAAATTTTAGGATTTTTATAATTCTACATTTGGGTTCCGTTTGTTTCGCGGAAAATATTTTTCTATAAAATATTTTTTTAAAAACATTTTTCATATTTTCTAATGTTTGAAATGTTTTAGAAAATTAATTAATGAAAAATATTTTTCTGATTAATGGAAAATTAAGTATTTTTCAAGAAAAATGATTTCCTCTTTTCAAAACGGAAAATTATTTTTTGAATTTTGACAAATTCATTATAATGAAATAAAAATATGTAATTATTAATCCGTCGATGACTGATATTTACTATTGTCGATTATTGATGACTAAAACCAGCCACCGCCAACCCACCGCCGACAATCACCAAATTTATTATTTTTATGTATTTTTTTTTCATACTTAACAATAAAATTTTAAAATTACGAAATTATTATAAATTTAAATATGTTTATAATCTTATAAATTGAAATTTTTAATATTTTTTTAAATAATTTTTAATATTATAAACAAACAACAGAAAATTAGTTATTGGAAAAATATTTTTTTAGAAAATGTACAGTCTATTTTTTTTAAAAACATATTTCTATTTAATCCCTCATGTTTAATTTAATTAACAAGTACATTCCCTTTTTTGAGAAATGAATTAAATGGTTCTTCACATTTTAAAAAAAAAATAATTTTTCCATTTAAAATAACTAAAATTTTTCGTTAAGTGAATGAAAAAGACCAAAATACCCTTGTATATATTATGTGGTTATAAAACTAATATACTATTGTCTCTCATTATTTTTTTTAATGAAAAATCAAATTAAAATTTTTAAATTTTTGTACATAATTTTCTAAAAATAAAAAAAATTATTCTATATATATATTTTAAATAAAAAAAATTCTACACTATCCAAAAATATATAACCATTCATTTTAATTATTTTGAAATGCATATATAATTATTTTACTTAAAATATAATTTTTTATATTATTAAAATATATAAATATTTTCTAAAATTTTTAAAAGAAAAATTACGTACAAAAAAAAAATATTATCTTAATTATGTACCAAAATTAATTTGTATCTAATTTGACAAATAAAAAAAAAATATAGATTAATATGATTTTTTTTTACTTATAATCAAGGGTATTTTAGTATTTTACTATTAAATATGCTATTGACTGCTAAAAATTATTCTGAATAACAATAAAGAATTATTTTGTTAACAAAAATAAATGTAAAAGACTATTTAATTCATTTTTCAATAAAAAATAATGAACTTGTTAATTAAATTAAATATAAAGGATTAAAATAGTAATATATTATTTATATTTTTATCCATGTTATATATCACTAGGAGAAAGAAAAAAGTTTAAAGGATAAATTTTAACCAAATGATACAATTATGAATAATTTTAGAAGTTTGGAAGTATAATAGTCTATTTTAAAAGATATGATAGAATTATAAAAAATTAAAAAGTTTAGGGTATTTTAAACCAATAAATTTTTATTTTTTCAGTTTTCTTTCCCATTTTTCAGTTTTTTAATTTTTAATTTTTCTAGTAAAAAAATTAGAAAATATTTTCATTTGTTTGATTTCTCAATTCTCTAGCTTTTATTTTCCATATTAAATGACTTTTACAATTATTTTTTTAAATTAACTCTATTTCGTGAAATTATTTTATATGTGAATATATAAATATTTTTGAACTTTAATCACTTAAATATACATTTTAAAAAAATATTTATTTTAAATTTAAAAATTGTATGGAAATTATATAAATCCATTTAGTATAACATTTTAAAAGTTTTCTTTTGCTATCAAATAACTTTAGTTAGTATTTGAATTGAGGGTTTTTAAATTTATGGAATTTTTTAAAACAAACAAGGTATTAGTATTTATTTTTTTTTGGGGGAAAGGGGCAGTGACTTATTTTTAGGGAGACTAACACACAATATATATATATATAGTAGAATCAAAATTTTTTTTTTTAAGAGGAGACAGTGACCCTAACTGTATGTGTAGTTCCACTCCTGACCATAAACACTTGTTGAAGAAATTTTATCACAATACACATTCACATTGATACAATTAACCTCATAAAAACAATCTTATGTATGTGTACTAAAAATACTTGGTATAATAAACTCATAAAATACAACGGAACATGTTGTCATCATAATAAAAATACATATAATTAAGCCATTGTGGTTCAGATTTAAAGAAACCCATTTTCATACCAATTTGTGAAGGGAGGAAAAATGAAGGAAAGTTTTAGTGTTTTGGTTAGATTAAGGTAATGTTTACTAGAAAATAATATGACTAGTCTGAATTCATAATTATATTACTTGTTAGCTATTAGTGATCGGTAAAGATCAAGGCAAAAGGATCATCATGAGAGCATTTTAATGTTTTCTCACTAATATAAATACAAGAGCAAAAGGACATTTTTTTCCTATTGCATTCGAAGATTAGAAAAAAAGAGGAATTAAAGATTTTTTTTTTTTATTTCTTCAATAAATATTGTTAGGGAAAATCATGAGTTACAAGCACAATGATGAGAAATGAGGGAAAAAAAAAAAACCCAAATAATTTTTACGTGATTCAGTCTCTCAACAGACTTAAGTCTACGTTTCTTTAAAGATAATTCATTAAATTAATATATTACAATTTTTTAATGGATAAAATTGTAAATTTTCTTACTCATCACAAAGACATTCTGCTCATGTACTTTGTGGCACACTACTTCAATCATCATTACTATTACAATTCTATTATAATTTAACTCAATTATTAGGTAAAAAAATTCCAACTCAACTATTGGACAAAAATCTTAACTCTAATTCAACAATTGGCTTAACACTCAAGGAGCAAAACAAAAGGCATAAGCTTTTTTTATATGCATGCAAAATCTTATTCATTAAGCAATCCACTTGCTCCTCAAATTTAATTATCTTTTTTTATAACCAAGCATATTACTTCATAATTAAATATATTAATTTATGGATTCGACGTAACAAAAACATATGGCAAATTTGTTGTAGAATGCAAAGGACATGTGTCTCTTCTCATTCATACACTTGTCTTATTTTTTTCCATTTAGCTTATACAAGTACATGCATCCTTAGTAAATTTATCAAACAAATGAAGATACAAGTGGCAATCTCATATATTTAGAAGGATTTGTTGAAATAAAACCCTTTGAATAGGGTAATTTTAAGAATTTTAAAAATTACACATATTATTTGTGAATTCCTTTAATGTAAGACATAAGGAGGAAGTAAAAAAAAAAAAAAAAAAAAAAAACCGTGTGATTTAATATTTTTCTTAAAAAAGTGTCTAGGTTTTTTTTTTTTTTTTAAAACATTTAGGTATTTGTGAGTTGCTATGCTCTATTAGATGTTTAAATACTAAATTTATTAATTATTAATATTTAATAATTTGATATATAATAAAAATTAAGAAAATATTTTCATGTAATTTAAATTAAATTTTAATTTTAGTTAATTATAAAATTAACTAAAATTTTATAAGGGATTTAAGCTGCTGGAGTTTTTGCGTAGAAGCTGATTCCCTTGAAACTATTCATCTCGTTTCTGGGAATGGTTATTTAGGATAGTCAAGCTTTGTTTTGGCGTCATTGGGATTATTGTTTGGCTTATATATTGCTTGAAGGTAATTCTTATGCTGATTTTTTTTGGCAAAGATGAGTGCTCGGTAGAGAGTGCTCCACCTCTTGAACTTGCGAGATTAATTCAGGCTGATATTATTGGTGTTTCTTTCGTTAAATTTTAATCTTTTTATGCTCTTCTGTGTTAAAAAAATAATAAATATTGATAATCATATGAATTTTTTTTAATTTGATCGAAGTATTTTTGAATTAATTTCTACATTTATTAAAATTAAAGCTTCACTTTAAATGAATTCAAAAATGCATTTTCATAGCTCGCATATGCATTTATGAATTAGCTAGTAAATTCACTCCACTTTACTAATTAATTGAATTGGCATTTGGCAAGTAAATGCATTTGAACATATTCTCAAGCCTACCGTTAATTTGGTTTCTTCTTCAGCATTACTACAAAAACTGTATATATCACTCCTTCACCAATTTGATAAGCCATGATCACACAAAAACTTTCATGGTCATGGAAGCGGCCAGTTCTTGAGCTAATAGCTAAAGAATTTGAAAAGCAAATGGCTAATTATACAATAGCCAGTAATGTGCAAAAACAGACCGGTTTAAGGCCATGTTTCAATATTTCAGGCGAGAAATCGGTTCTTGTACCGGAATTGATATTTCAGTTCAAAGGCCTTATTCTATTTATTTTCATCAGGCTAATGATTTGGGTGTGGTTTGTTTAACAATTATGAATTATAATGCGGCTACAGGTGATACCAACACCGGCACTGGGCCGGCGATTATCTTGGGAAGTTTTCAGCAGCAGAATTATTATATAGAGTATGATTTAAAGAATGAAAGATTTGGATTTAAAAAACAGAGTTGTGCATGACAAGGCAATTACAGGATTATTGCAGTAACCTGAGATAATTAATGTACCAAATAAAGAATGGCTCTAAATTAATGTTTTACTTTTAAAATTCAATTCGATATCTCCCAGTCTGAATCCACTTCAATATTACGTAATTACCTAATTCTTTTATTTTTAATATTGAAAAGGAAAATTTTAATATGGATGATATTCAAACTTTTACTTAATTAAAAGCAGATTGATAAATTTTTCTTTTAGTTGGGTCTTATAGATAGTTGCTAAGAATAAATTTAATATCTTTATATAATTCTATTATTTTAAGATATGAATTAGTTATTATATCTTGTGTGAATTTTTATCATATATTTTTTATTTAACTTATATTTTATAAAAATATTTTAACATATAAAATTTATTATTATTATTAAATTTAAATATTATCTTATAATAATTTTAAATATTAATATAAATAAAATAGATCAATCAAGTTTATTATATATGAGTTAACTAAAAGTATGATAAAAATATATTAAGTATATTAATCTATTTAAATTTTAAACGAAATGTATAAAAATATAATAAAAAAAAAATAATGAAATGACTTCATATGAGTTTAGTTTTTTTTTTTTTTTAAATAATATGAGTTTAATTTTTAAAAAAATTACTTGACACATAACGAATTTTTTTTTAAATAATTCTAAAACTTAGCTTATATATATATATATATATATATGGAAAAGTTTTTAATGGTTACATCTCCATGGTAACCATGATAAAAATTAGTGCAAATATTAAATAATTATATATATTTTATTTCAAGTATTAATTGTAAATGACTTGTTATTGTAGGTTAATGGGTTACCATTTAATATTTACTAATTTAATTAATTAATATATTTATTAAATAATAAAAAATATAGGCTTAATTTTACATCATTTGATATAATTAAATTAATAATTAATAACAAATATGTAACTATAACAGTATATTGATAATGTTATTAAATGTCAATATATATTAATATTATATTAAAAAGAATTTGTTATTGTATGAATTTCATATATTAAGTGATAATAATAATAATTTCTATTATCATCAAAATTTTAACTTTTAATCATATTATATATATACTGTTGAAACTTGAAAGAAGCTATTTTATTTTATGGTAGTGATATTTTTAATATTTTACTGAAATATTTAAGAAAAAAGTATTCAATAATGTATTCCAAAATATCACTTTTATAAATTTCATAATTTTAATGATTTAATATTTGCTAAAAAAATAAAATTATCGTAATCGAAATATAATTTAATGGTAAGTGTTTATATAATTTGGATAATAAATTCGTATTCAATTCTCCCTTTTCGTAAAAAAAAAAAAAAAAAAAAAAACACAATATTATCATCACATTTTTATAAATTACTTTGGTGAAAATTAAATTAATACAACTAAAGTCGTTCATTTATCAAAAAGTAAATATTCTTTTTAGGGATTATATAATAAATATATATATTTTTTTGTTTAATTTAAGTACAAATGGTTAGTGATGTAGTGTACATAATAACCCAAAAACCGTGTGCACGTAATTTCCCATGAAAAGCGTAGACACTTTTTTTTTTATCCAAAGAAAAATGACTAGCATTGATAAGAGCATGAAGTCCAAGTTAGTACATTAGATATTACACAAAGGGAATGCCCAATAGGTACATTACTAAATATTTAATTAATTACTAATTTAATTAAATAATATATTTATTTAATATTTACTAATTTTTTTTCTTATAAATAAGGACAAGTTGCTTATTTTACTTTCTCAATAAGAAATATTAAGTTATTAATATGTTATATATATTTATAAGAGACTTGTCCACTTCTATATCAAATTAAAATTAAAAAAGTGAATTAGATTTTGATTTAGTAATAAAGCTAAATCTAAGATGTTGAAAGATTACATATTTGATTTTTAAATTTATTTTTTTATCCATATTTGATTTATAGTGTTTGATATAATTTATTTTTTATTCATATTGGATACTTATAATTAATATTTTAACGAAAAGAAAAGTCAATTTATGGTAATTTTAAAAATAATATTTAATGATGATAATAATTGTATAATTATTTCATTTGTAAAAAAAATAAAAGAATTATTCATTAATCATATTAATAATATGTGTATTTAAGATGAAAAGTTATTCGTAAAGTTGGATGCCACGAATGCATGTCGGCAAAATTTAGGCATAAAAACAATATTAATAACTATTGTTGCAATAAATCGAAATTGGAGGATTTTTTTTAACAAATTGAAGTATATGTACAATAATGAATTAAGAGTTAAGTTCAAAGATAACAAGTGTAATTTAGCCAAATTTATAAAAAATATATTTTTAAATATATTATTAAATATAAAAAATAATAAATTATAATGGTGGTTGTCGACTGGTGGTCATGTTATAAGACAGAGAGTTACGGGTCAGAGGTTCAACCGGGATCAAACTGAAATTGAACCGTAATTAAATTAAATATATAATAAATATTATATGTAATATATTATAATTAATATTACCTATTAAAATCCATGATAAATAAAAATATATTTAAATAAAGTAAATATATATATTATTTAACAAATTTATTAAATAAAATTTTAAATCATAATATTTATATTAATAAGAATTATGTTGTTTGGTAATTTTAGGAGCAATTTAATAGAATAATTTGAAATAAATAATATATAAACCTAATTTTAGAATTTAAAATAGTAAAAAAATAATAATTTTTTTTATGTAAATAATAATGA
>CATKHJ010427402.1:0-50578 GCA_949750685.1 Vernicia montana | reverse complement strand
AAAATAATTAATTTAAAATTTATATGATAATTCTATATAATTTTTTATGTATATAAATTACATATTCTATTTAAAAGAAGAAAAAATAGAACATTTTAAACTTTTTAAAAATTATGTTTGTATTAAACTATCTATAATGGTAAATTTAATTAATAATTAATTATGTTTGTATTTTTTTTGAAGGTTGTGAAATATTTTATTTTATTTTTTATATGTGGTTTTAAAAAAAAGTCAGCTGAAATCTTGAGGGGAAGTGAAAGAGAATTGTGGAGATTTTTTATTCATAACATACATAAAAAGTCAATGAAATTATACAAAAGTCTATTATTTATAAAAATCAATGACTTTTTGAATACCTGTTAACTTTTATAGACTTTATAAAAGTTGCAATTGAATACTTCCCGATTTCTATAAACTTTTTTAAAGTCTTTAAAAGTTATTATTGAATACCTCTTGACTTTTATAGAGTTTTTAAAAGTTATTATTGAATACCTCTTGACTTTTTAAGTTCATAAAAATTTTTAATTCTCCTAATTCAATACACCCATGTAAGTTTGTTTTCTGCGTTGTAATAACTATATTTAGTTTTGTTTTAAATTAATATTCTTATTGAAATGAAATCGACATAATGCACATTGAATTTTCAATAACCGTACTGGAATTTAGTGAAAAAATGGGTGATTTTTGAATGAAATTGTATCTCATAGTTGAAATTAAATTAAACAATCAAAGTTCAATATAGATACTTGTGACTTTGACAAATAGTAAAACTACTTTAGGAGTAGGAGTGAGAGTAAGAGTGAGAGTAGAAGCCAAACATAAACTAAAACTAAAAGCAAACACTCCATGATTGGCGATCGAATTAGTGGAAAAGCAGATCTATGAGACTACGAAGTCCAGTTCAATGTACAAGCAACACCAGCAGGTAAGAGATAGAAAATCCCAGTTTCAAGAATCGACCCCATTCTGATTCTCAATCCATCATACAACAACTTTGCCTAAGATCCAGGCAATGAACAACACTACCGAGTATGAGAAAACTCAGTCTCGCACAATATGACAATTGAGATTGAATCTAGACAAGTGTGAGATTCATACCCCCTGCACTATAACTGACTGATAAATGAGCTCAAAAGGCCATTCTTGATGTTTGTTATTTTTCTTCTCTCATATGCTTTAGTTTATTCATGGGCTCATGGCAGTGGAGATGGTGAAGGACAGTTCACTTGTCCATCATCCAAACACGTTGAGCAAATTCAAATTTATCAGTGTATTGATTGATCTCAAGGCAATTATGTCATCTTAAATAAAAGAATAGAAGACAAAAAAGATATCAATTTTCTTTTACTTCCAGAGAATTCGTGTGTATAATAATAGAACTTTAATTCCATTAAACCTAATGTCATCAACTTACAAGCAAAATTCTATCTTCCAATACTCCTACTTCCAAAGTCCAAAGGACGCAATAATAGAAAAATAACCTTAAAAACTACCATTAGCTAATGACTCCAATGCCAGGTCAGGAAACTGCATTCTAAAGCAGCGGCTACTACTACTAGTGCAAACACAAAACGCAAATACAAAGAAAACAAAATATTCCTGCAAATCTATCTGAACCTGGATCGCTTGGACATGCTGCTACTAGGAGGGGCTCGGGACTTCCCAGCATTCTTCAATTTCCTTCTATTCCTCTCCTCCTCACTGTCTGACTCAACCCCTTTCTCCCTGTCTGCATTGCTGGCTTCCCTCTCCAACTCTTCCCATGTCTTGCCCTTTTCTTCCTCAGAGTCTTGCTCTGAATCCTCCTCCTCCTCCTCCTCCTCAGACTCCACCAGTGACTCACTGTCAGAGGCATCATCATCTGTCTCAGATTCAGGTTCTGCATCCGATGGCTCATAACCCTTATCTGAATCCTCTGTGTTGTCAGAATCTGAATCACTAGCTTCCAAATTTAAAAATTCCCACCCTCCATCATCTATGAAACTCTGGGGGTCATCAGTGATTGTCTTCAGTATCTGCCGCCAGTTCAGATTCAACTTGCTTTCATAATACTTAATGTCTGTTGTGTCCAGCCATTCCTTGATGCCATCCAGTGATGTTGATGGAATGGAATCAATTCTGAGAACATCACGCTTGAAGTCCTTAAACACAACAGTCATATCAAAGTTTTTCTGTCCAAGACCAACTCTCTCCAAGTTCACAATCTCAATCTCACTTAGGGTGACAACAAGGAAAGGGGTCTCAATTAGCTCAACCAAGCAACTTGAAGTAGGGACAATGAAAGATGAGGTTTTGTAGGGCACCCCATGGAAGCCAAGCTCTCTCAAAGGCTGATCAAACTCAAGATCAAGTCCACTAAACTGAGGCTGGCTCCAGAGATCATTCACCCGATTTACAAAGCTCTGAAAATCCATGTTGATCTTGTTCTTCCTGTCCCTTTCCCTTTGTTCTTCTTCAATTTCATCAGGGTCATATGCAGATCTCTTTCCACCTCCCAAAGTCTGGACTGTTTCCATCACTTCAACATAAAACTGCACGTCTTTGGTCTTCTTGTTTCCCACCATAATGTGGTTGTGAAGATGGAAGTGGAGAAGTGTGATCATCTCCCTTTCTGCAGGCTGGAAGAATGCATGCTTGATGTTTGCAAACATAATATCCACTCTCTCATCAGGTCTACTTGTTGAAAATCGGAACCCATTTACATGAGCTTCCAGGGCACCAGGAAGCTTTCTTCCACGGCCGCCAAATACTGGACGAATCCAAAGATCATGCAACCTTATTGGCTTGAATCTGTTCCCAGCAAGCTGAAGTTTCTCCTGAGTAACCAAGGTTGCCCTCTCAGCCCTCTCAGACTCCCTGGCCACAACATGCCGTCTTAGTGTCTTGATCAGCTGTACCACTTCACTTATGTGCCTAGAGTCCTTTGAACGAAATGAAACCTCCTTCAGATAAATGGACCCCTGGTGCTTCAGTGAGTTTGCATCATGTGGATTAAAAGGTGTTCCTGGAACATTAAATATAATGCGGATATAGCAATTTCTGTTGGTATCCTGCTGGCTGTTAACTGTCCTTATTGTAGCAACATGGAAAGGCACCATGCTCCCATAAATAGGCAAAAGCACAGCCTCATTCTTCTGGTCTATTTGAATCATTAAATCTCTTGCAGGCGGAATATCATTGACATTCTTGTATGCTATCAAATCAGTTGAAGCCTTTGAAGCAGCACGGTTATCTCCTGCTCCACCTTCTCCACCAGCAAGTCGTCGAGCAGTTTCTTCGTTCTTTTGACGGGCAAGTTCTGCTTGGTGCTGCCTCCGAATCTCCTCTTTTGAGATCTCACCAGTATCAGACCTCAGTGTTGTCTTGGATGTGAAGGTCTTTGTGCCGTTAACCCCAGGTTTGGCTTCTAGTTTTACTTCTTCCTCCTCTTCATTGAATGAGTAAGCCACATCCTTGACAGCTTTGGAGCTCTTACAAGTTGCAACCTCTGGATTCTCACCTACAATAACTGTATCAGCCACTAACAGAGAAAAATTCCGGATCTTTGGGTTATTTGTTTGGTTCTGTAAGTTCTGAAAACCGAGGGACACATTAACAACCATATTTGCCTTCAAGACTCGATCATTCTTCACATTTAGATTCAGGCCAGACTCACGGAACTCAAGACCAATGCCTGTCCCTGCAGATTTTGTCAGACTTGGAACTAATTCGGGCGCCTCTTTCTCAACCACTGAAAGAGCTGCTTGATATGCAGCACTGATTTTGTTCCCAGGCTTCAATGCACCAATTGCTGCTTCATGGGCTTTGAGAAGAACCTCATAAGCCTTGCTCTGCATTGAATTGGCATCAATCAAGAATGTCCTGGCAAGATTTGAGCAGTAATTGTTATATCGGGCTCCAATGGCAACTATAATGACACTAGCAGGATCATAGTATAGGTACTCATCATTGCTGGCAGCACTAGGTCTAAGATCAAACTCTCCTCCACTCTGAAATATGGGAGGATAACATATATCACAATTCTCTGCCTTCAATTTTGCCTTAGCTTTGGTAGGATCCATGATAGCCTTCTCCGCAATATCCATCAAAGAAGAATGAGTGATTTCCTTCTCATCATCAATAACATTCTCAAGATTGGGAATGACAACATTGTTCATCACACTGACACTCAAATATGCAGCTTTCTTCACATTCAATAGCTCATCAGAGTCCTTCTCAGCAAGCAGGTCAGAAAACCCATTTGTTACATCTACAATCTGTTGGAAACCTGCAGTCTTCAATTTCTCAGCCCAAGTCTCCAAAAGTGCACCTTCAGGAGCCTCCTTAGCTATATATCCAATGACATCACCATTCGGCTGAGAACGAATAGCTCGAAATATAGCTTCCATTAATGAAGTCCCATTATCACCCTTTGCTTTAACATGAATAACAACATCTATACCTCCAGCAACATCCTGAGCAGGTTTTTTAACAACTTCAAGCAAAGAAGCCTTCTTCTGACTACACAAGAAATGAATCTGCTTCTTCATAAAAACCATAATAGTTTCTGGAAACTCATAACCCAACAACCAAACATTCATAGCCGATGATTTCAAGTACCGCAAATCATCGGAAGGCGGTGGCGTAGCAATTGCAATAGCATCAGCCGATCCCCATAGTTCATCCTTATATTCATTCCAACACGAATACAAAGCTCTAAGCCGTACTTTAAACTTATCGGTGTTAATTGTATAAGCATTTTGCCCTCCGCTAGGGTTTCGCTGGTCAGTCATTTGGGTCCTCACCCCTCTTCAACAAACCAATCTTTAACCCACAAAAAAAAGCCAATAATTTACACAACCAATTAGTATTAGAGTAAGTAATGGCGGCGGTGGCGCATAATATTCAGTAAAAAGAAACAGGAAAAACTAGGGTTAGGATTAGGGTTTTTGGAACAAAGAAAAACACAATGAGAGACTATATAGAAAAACAGAGAAAATACAAATCAAAACATAAACTAAAAATGAAAAACTAAAATGAAAAGAAAACTGAGAATTTGAAGATCTGAAGATAAAGAGATAAACTTTACCTGAAATTGACGAACTGAGTTTGAAAGATTTAAAGAGCGAGCGCAAGAGAGAAATGAAAGAAGAGAGGGAAAAGAAGAGGAGAAGAAAGTGAGTGAAAATATTTATTTTTATTTTTATTTTCGGCCTTATATATTGTTATTAAAAGAAAATAGAATTTTATTTTAATTATTAAAAAAAAATAAAAAATCATTTTTGGCTTTCTCGAAGCTTCTCTAAAGCTAGTAATAAGATTGAGACCTCATTTTGGCGCTCCTAGCTTTTGTTCTTCCCGCTTTACTGTGGCGCTTGAAAAATAAATATTAAATGATATTTTTGTATTTTACCCTAATAATTATCAAATTTGGAGATTAAAAAAAATTACTAATAGAGTGGTAATTTATTTATATTTCTGATCTTTATTTCTATTTGTTTTATTAAAATTTGTATATAGAAAAACAAATTTAAAAAATAATAATCTGTTTAATCATGATAATCTGTTTTTTTTTGTTTTTAAATACCAAACAACAAAATATATATATATATATATATATAATTGAGAAACAAAAATGAAAAACCAACAACAATAATAATATCAAATCTTTTCGTTAGGTTATTATTCAATGATAAATCCTTATAATTCCTCAAGTACTTATTTCAACAAAATTAATAAATAATCCATTTTAAAATATATGTTGTTTGAAGTTTCGATACAGGTGTTAAGAAAATTATTAAATTATATATATATTATTTTGATGTGGAAAAAAAATGTAAAAATTTAGTAGAAAAATAAAAAAAGTAAATTTGAAAAAAAAAGTTAATAAATACTTTTTTTTAAATAAAAAAATATTTCATTAATAATGATTAATAAGAACAATTTAAAATAAAAGAATAAATTTGATTATGTTGAAAAAATACATATAAATATATTTTTTTTTAGAAAAATAAATCTTATTATAAAGACGAGTGCTTTGAATTTTATTGATCATGTTGACAAAATAATTATATATAATATTTTGGCTGCATTTAATACAACGACAAAAAACACATTCTATTTAATGGCTATACTGAGCCGTAAATAAATCTCATTATCGTTTGACGAGTTTTTAAATAAGTTCGATTTTTTAAATATTAGACTTAAATTTTCTAATCCTCATTACTGTAGACAAATAAAATTTTTATTAAAGAAAATAAAATAAAAAATTTATTAAATTTCATAAAATATAACAAAACTCATAAAGTAAATAAAAATAAAATTAGATTTATATATAAAAGACACATGAAAAATAAATTTTTTGAAATAAATTTTTTTTTTGAAAAATTACATATATTTTGGAAAGGATGAATTCATTATTTAAGTAGCAGGCCTGAATGGGCTAATGAGGCTGAACAAAGAAAAAGCACGTGCGAGACCAATTGGGACTCTCCTTCTTGGTCTATAACAGGTTCTTTATCAAGGAAGAAAGGGAAAAGCTTGAAAAAACGGGTGGGCGGTGAAGAACAATCGGAAAAATTGAAATGGCACCGGAGCCGGAGGATGAGATCAAGGACGAGAAGAACCCTCGTCCTCTCGACGAAGACGATATCGCTCTTCTCAAAACTTATGTAACCTCTCTTTCTCTATGTCTCTGCAATTTTTTGCTTTTCGAAACCCTAATACCTCTCATGAACCTCCGATTCATTAACTCAATTGATTTTTGCTGTTACTTTATGGTTTTAACACTGTTAGTATACTCATAATAAGCTGAGTAGTCAGCTTCGAATTCCTTATGGTTTTGTTTTTTTATTATTTGCGGATGCGAATACTCATTATTTACTAGTAATTGGATTATTAATTTCTTCATATTTCTTTAAAGATCTTTAATTTTCTCACTTTTTAAGCTTGTGACTGATATTTATTGTTCTTTCGTTTAGAATTGTGTTCCTTAAGCCTATGATTGGAACAAATCAAATTAGGTTGTGGAATTCATTTACAAATGAATTCCAAGTAGAATTCATTTCGAACAAATCAACTTAAGATTTTATTGTTTATTACATGCTTATTCTAGATTCTTGCTAGGTGCATCTAATGTTACACTTGAATCTTGATCCCTTTTTCAGTTTTAAGATTTATTGGTTACCCTTAAAAAAATATTTATATGAACAAAGTTAATATTTTTTGTGCAGGGTTTAGGACCATATTCTAATAGCATTAAGAAAGCCGAGAAGGAAATTAAGGAAATGGCTAAGAAAGTCAATGATTTATGTGGTATGTTTCTCCTTTCTGCTCTCTTTTTGTTGGTTTTTTTTTAAATTGTATATTCAATTCATTATGCTGAATAACTTTAAGAAACTGTAGGAACTGTAAATGCAATATGTTTCTTCTTTTGCTGTTTGATTGCAAAAGGACTTGCTGAGAACTTGTTCGATAAGTGATTAAGGTTTTCCCTAAGAATGGAGCATATTTCAACCAATCATCTGCAATGCTTTATGATGTTATAACTGGATTCTATTGCTAGTTCCAAATAAGTGTAGTAAAGGTGTCCACGTGTATGATATACTTTAGTGTGATGATAGCATACTCTTCAAAGTCTGACTAATCTATATATTTTAGTCATTAATATTTATATTTGTATTATTTATTTTCATTATCTAAGGTATCAAGGAGTCTGACACTGGCTTAGCTGCACCAAGCCAGTGGGATCTTGTTTCTGACAAGCAAATGATGCAGGAAGAGCAGCCTCTTCAGGTATGTATTTGCCAATGAGGTTTAGTTTGTAGTTATCTTATGTTTTTCTAGAGCACTGACTTCTTCTGTTGACCAGGTGGCAAGGTGTACGAAGATAATAAATCCAAACACTGAAGATGCCAAATATGTAATAAATGTGAAACAAATTGCAAAGGTATTCTTTTTAATCTTTGATGCTTGGGAATTTTAAGAAGACTACAGGAGTATATTGAGGGGGGAGGGAATTCTTTTGAGCCATAATGTTGTTTTCTTTCTTCCTTTATTCATTTATTTTACTGATTACACAAACGCACACTCTCTCTGATCCTCCTATGCGTTAGGATTGTGTTTTACATGAATTATCATTCAGTGTTATTTATTACAAAACAGAATAGGTATGGATTTTGTCCCATGAAAATTGTTATTTAATATCGTTTTTATTGTCTCAATTACAGTTTGTTGTTGGACTGGGTGACAAGGTTTCTCCAACTGACATTGAAGAAGGCATGCGCGTTGGGTAGGCTTTCTTTATGTACTCTGAATCAAGAATTTGACTGCATACTGCCACTTTGGACCATACCTCATGACAAATGAGTGTTGTTAATGTTTTACCATTTTGTGCTATTTTCTTCTCAACTTTGGCCAATGCCATTTGTCTTCCTCCTTTTATTTATAATTTTTAGTCATCATATACATAAGCATTCCACTGGATTGGTGGCCAGTGCATTAATTGTCATGTCTTTTCATTTCAGGGTTGATCGCAATAAATATCAGATACAGATTCCTTTGCCTCCAAAAATTGATCCAAGTGTGACCATGATGACAGTGGAAGAAAAACCAGATGTGACATATAATGATGTTGGTGGATGTAAGGAGCAGATAGAAAAGATGCGAGAAGTATATAAAGCTTCCTTTCTTATTTATTTGTATTTTTATGAAATTTTTTTGCCTTTTAACCCTTTAATTTCATTTTAAATATCGAATGTGGTATGACTAGATATCTGACTTTGTATGTGATGCTCTGCCATTTTTGAATCTGCCAATGCCATAGGTTGTTGAACTACCCATGCTTCACCCTGAAAAATTTGTCAAGCTTGGTATTGATCCTCCTAAAGGTGTTCTCTGCTATGGTCCTCCTGGAACTGGTAAAACACTTTTAGCCAGAGCTGTGGCTAATAGAACTGATGCTTGTTTCATTCGAGTTATTGGAAGTGAGCTTGTTCAGAAATATGTTGGTGAGGGAGCAAGGATGGTTCGCGAGCTTTTTCAGGTTAAAAGTTGTTGCATGTTTAGCGATTTATATTTTCTCTTCTTGTCATGCATTATATAGTTATTGCATGTTGCCTCAATAGTTTTTACTAAAATGTTATCTGCTGCAGATGGCACGTTCAAAGAAGGCATGCATCGTATTTTTTGACGAAGTTGATGCCATAGGTGGTGCACGTTTTGACGATGGTGTGGGCGGAGACAATGAGGTACAGCGTACAATGCTTGAAATTGTGAATCAGCTTGATGGTTTTGATGCCCGTGGAAACATTAAAGTCCTTATGGCCACAAACAGGTTTGATAACTACGTGACTTTTTTTGGTGCAATCTTTGTAATAAATGGACATTTTAAGCCGATTTTGTTCTTCTGCAAAAGTGTTCTCTTTTCTCAGTCGTTTGCCTGTGTGCAACCAAATGCTTGTTTTCCTTTGCTTTATTTTTCTATCCATACACTTGTCATAAAATTGCAAAATTTGAAATTTTCATAAATTGCACTGTCTTGTCTCTCTTTGATTCTTAAACATTATGGGGTGTCAATTCTTGTTCCAGGCCTGACACGCTAGATCCAGCACTATTGCGTCCTGGACGATTAGATCGCAAGGTTGAGTTTGGCCTACCAGATTTGGAAAGTAGAACACAGATATTTAAGATCCATACACGTACAATGAACTGTGAAAGGGATGTCCGATTTGAGCTTTTGGCTCGGCTTTGCCCGAATTCAACTGGTAATGATGATTTCCTAGGGAATTCTACATTTTATTTATGTTTTGCTACAAGTATATTGTTAGTACTTAGAATTTTGAAACACCTTTTTCTTTGTTGCATTGTTATGGTTAGATTGATAAAATGAGAGCCAGTTTATTTGAGATTATTGTTTTTCTGATATGGATTTCTTCACAGGAGCTGATATTAGGAGTGTATGTACTGAAGCTGGAATGTATGCAATTCGAGCTCGGAGGAAGACAGTAACAGAGAAAGACTTCCTCGATGCAGTGAACAAAGTAATTAAAGGATACCAGAAGTTCAGTGCAACACCAAAATACATGGTCTACAATTAGGTGTTGCCTATAAATATATCCAAGTGAAAATGAATGAAGAGTGATTTCATGGACTTCATCTTTTGTTGCCTGGGTTTCAAATGTTGCTTAATTCATAGACCTCTGATGCTTTTTTGTTTGCAATGTATTAATACCTTACGTCACCATCCGAGTTGAATGGTTCAATGGTCGGTTTTTTCTGCCTTTTTATGATATTTGGTGCTTAAAAGATTGAAGTGTTATGGTCATTGATTTCATCATGAATATTGAATCCCCCATAGATGTGGCAGATTTGGCGGATGGAGCTAGTTTCTGCTGAGCTTGTCCAGTAGTGGAACTGATCTTGACTAGATGAGCTTCACAGTGGATCTCACTAACACATGATGAGGCATCTCACTGAACCGAGAGGTGGGTCTCATGTACGATGGTTCATATAGACTCTTGACTCGGTCAAGACAAGAAATTCTCCCATATGTGATGATTCATATATATTCGGTCTAGACGAGAAATTTTCACAGAAATTTTTGCTGATCCTTTTTAGTGTTACACCATGTGAGAAAAGAAAATATTGAATATTGCACTGTACAAAATACCATAGCAGATAAATGCAGATAAAAATTGGAGCCCTTTAATTTTTGAAAAAGAATCCACTCTCGAAGCTTTTATTGCATATTTGCATTTACAAAGATGAAGTTCCATGTAAGTTGAGACCGGAAAAAGAGAGGGAGTAGAACGGAGGGAATCAAACTTTTGCTAATTGAACGAGAAATCTTCATAGAATGTAACAAGAATAAAACTAGCTCAACCATAGAAATATTTAACAAGTTGTATCAGGCTCTCCTAATTCTATCATGTGTCCGATCCAAGAAGATTAAACTAAAAATCTATGTTCAATAAACTTGAAGAAAGTGCAGTGATAAGAGATGAAAGGACCACTTGATGGGTTGCATTTAACATCAGAACGAGCAACCATGAGTATTGCTGCCATTTTAAGACATGTAATCAGGTGTGTCTGGGTTGTCAGATTGCCTGGATGCTCCCTGCTCATTTCCAACTGTTCTCTTGCTCATGTTAGCTCGCTGCACAAGACGAACCAATGCCTGAACCACTTCTGACATAGGCGGTCGAAACTCTGGCTCGGGCTGCCACAACACAGCGAGAATAATGCATCAAAACTGAAATCTAAAGACACTATTTCTCTTTTTTCCTCCTAATTTGAAACACACATGCTGAAAATAAAAACTTGTATTCTACCTGGACACACAGAGCAATAACATCAGCAAATCGGGAGAGAGATTTGACAGGGTAGAGCCCTTTGAGAGCTGGGTCAACCATTTTAGATAGAGCATCAATGTCATGTAGCTGAGGTGTGGCCCATCGAACCAAAGATTGCTCAAATCTTGGCCTTGAGCTGTAAGATATTTCCACAGTAGGATCAGGAACCAACTGAATTTATTTCTTAGATATGATTAAGATAATAATTTCTGTCAAACTAAGAGAGAGAGAGAGAGAGAGAGAGAGAGAGAGAGAGGGGGGGATAATAAGGGATCATCATGTTATCCTATGTCAACATTTCACCTGTCAAATGGTTTACGTCCAGTGAGAAGCTCTAACATGACAACTCCAAAGCTGTAAACATCACTCTTGAGAGTGTATTGACCAGACATGGCCACCTCGGGTGCACCATATCCAGATCCCACATCATGATTCAATACCTGCATGGTTGAAAAGAAACTTAAACATTTCAGCATATACCACAATACTGATGATCTGTTCTAGCATCAAAACTAAAATAACTTGCAAAAGGATCAGTCGTACAAAAACCCATCTTCCATACAACAAACACATTTATCAGTCTGCATGCGCATGTAAACTCACTTAGTAGGACTTTACTAAGATAATTAGGTGATGCTCATGTCATGGACAACCTAACTTTTCACATTAGAAAGAAATAGCCAGTCTGTGGATCACCAACAAAATTTCAAAAATGTTTAAAATCACCTGATCTGCATTTGGAAGAAAGCTTGCGAGGCCAGAATCTGAAAGGTGAGGATTGAGCTCCGGATCCAGTAGTATGTTTGCTGACTTGATATTTTTATGAATAATAGATGGTGAGCATACTTCATGCAGGTACCTGAAAACATCCCTTCTTTAGTACCAGGAAGGCCATTCATGAATATCATAAATAGAGAGAATAAATCAACGATCTAAGTTGCTCAAATTTTAAGTCTTTAACATCTAAAAAAAAAATTAGTTGAATCTCTCATAATGCAGATTCTAAATTTCACCGTTAAAGCTTTTAAAAAATGTTGGTGCAACTATGATGCATTAGTGGATACTTCACTTGTATCAACTACAAATATTAATACTGAAGTCAGTCCTCACTTGATACTATGAGCAAGTATATGAGTTGCTATGGAGTTTACATCCATGTTATTTCTAATAAAATGGTGGTAGGGTGCTACCATTTGTCAAGTAGGTAATACAAGCCATAGTATCCCTCTATTTCACCATCAGCAAATGATAAAAACTGAGGAGAAGAGAATGGGAAGACAAAGAAAACAAAAAACCAGGTTTATTTTCTTTTTATTAACTTACTCTAATGCACGGGCAGTCCCCAAAGCTATCTTGACACGGGAATTCCATATCAAAGGCTTGCTGTATTCATCTGCCAAATGCAGGAAGTCATGCAGTGATCCATTTTTGTGGAACTCATAGACTAGCAAGTGCTGCCCATGCTCAGAACAATAACCCATGAGCTCTGTCACATTTGGATGATGTAACTCAGAGATTTTTGAAACCATCTCTATAAAATCATCAGACATGCCATTGGAAAGAGTGGATGAATCTATTTTCTTCACAGCAAGAACCTACATTGTTGTCAAACAAAAGAAAAAGAAAGAGAAGTTACAACTTTAATAATATTAAACCTTTTCAAAAGCATGGGGCATTTGAATGAGATTCAAGTACTTCACAGGTTCAGTAACAAAAATACAATATGATAGTTTAACATATAAACTTTTGCCATAATTCTACACTTTCTTTTAGACATGCTCTCATTGTTGTAAGCACAGCATTTACTTATAATTATCAACAGATATATTACTCATGATAAAGAAAGGAAACTTCTGCATTAAGTGTGAAGAGAAGCACATAAAACTGACTATTTTGCATTCTTAAACTGAAATATTCAAGTAGGTTTCACAGAAAATTTTACCTTCCCATCATCAAAATGAGCTCGATAAACTCGTCCAAAAGACCCCTCACCCAGAAGATGGTCAACACTGAAGCTGCCAGTAGCTATCTGCAGGTCTGCTATTGAGTATGATGTCACATTTACAGGAGCTGTAACGGGTTTCTTGACAACAACAGGCTTCTTTGAAAAATCCTCCTCATCAAATGATTTGTGGCGATCGATAGGTGGGGGTCTAAGATTTATGGAGCCCGAGATATCAAATGTCTTTGTATTGGCTGTGGAGGAAGTTTGTATAGACTTCATTTCTGCAATACAATACAGCACACGAGAAAACATAAACCTCTAGCAAAAAACAATTCACATTGTGATTCAAAAGTTCTCCAACCACATAATCATTTAGAAAACAACCACATTTATTTAAAAGGTTTCCTTCAATTGAACCAAGATCATAAACTCTAACGGAGTATGGATTATCTGTTCCCCATACAAGACAATACTATAATAAAAGAATTTAACATTATTAAATGAACTGCATGCTTGGGTAACTAATTCCTTGGCATTTCAAATATCTCATCATGTACTCTGCATATTTAAAATTTTCAAGTTGCATTTTTGTCAGTATTTGCAGCAACTGTGAAATTTAGCCAACTCATTCAATGGTATATACACTTGGTATTCATAAGCAAAATATTTCATCTGTTCACAGATTTAAATAGCAGATATATTCTCCTCATTTCCAGGATGGAAAATAGCAAACAAATCTCATTATCGACACAACAGGATAAGGAGCAAAATGAAGCAAAAGATATAGTTGATAAAATAATGATGCTCAACTGAATTGCAAGATGCAGAAAATATGGGTTACCTTGTACTTCATTTGAAGAAAGAGGTGCAAATGGCTGATTATCAAGCTTTTCTATATCTGTAGATGACCTCTTTGATCTTTTCTTCACAAAGAAGAATGCTATTATCCCCCCAACAACAAAGATGGCTATGATTATTCCAGCTATGCCACCACCTCCTATTCCTGATTTTTTGCTGCCACTACCAGAATCACCATCAGATGGACTGTCATTGCCACCAGATTTATGACCTGGGTTTCTGCGGGCTGGAGGAGTACCAGGTGGAGGTGGGGGTGCAGGCCCTGAGTTCCAATTGTTACCCTCCATCCTATGATGAAAATAACTCATTAAATTTGTAAAAAGTATCTTTCTCTGTGAAAACATAATGGCAATCAGAACAATCATTGAAACTGTAAAATGCTTACAGCAGATTAATGCCCTTCAACTGTTCAGGGATCCAGCCAGTAAAATGATTATTTTCAACATTCCTGGCAAACAAGTGCAAGTATAATGAGCAGCCATACAGTGGGTCAACTATAAGAAGGAAAGATAATATGATGTGCCAACTAAATTTAACTTTATGCTGGCTACCCACAGATTTTTAAGAGGAAGATTGCCAAGGACATCAATGGTGCCAGTGAATTGGTTGTTTTGTAGAGACCTGTGAAATGATAAAGTTAGCAAAAGAGAGCAAAACAATATACTATATACTACAATCAGAGAAGATGATCCATTAGAAACTTACAGTGTAGTCATGCTTGAAAGGTTGCTAAAACTCTCAGGCAGGTTACCTGACAGTTGGTTGAAGGAGATATCCCTGTAGCAGGAATAGAAATAATTGATGATTGCGGTCACTCAATTCTATAAAACCAGCTTGATGTGTTTACCACAATTTGTCACCCAATAAGGAAAAAATTTGACACACCAGAAAATTTCAGACCCACACACTATAGGAGATTATGCAAATACAGCAACCAAAAATTATATAAATAACGTCTTTAGAAAAACATAAGAATTAGATATTTCAAATTCACAAAACAATAAAATTTTTCTAGTCACATTAATTATGAAGTGCTTAAGTGTTATAAGTAATTTTTTAAGCACATCAATACAAATGATTAATTTTTCAAAGGAAAAGGTAAAAAAGAAATGATACTTTTAACAATATGACAAAGGAACATAAGGAAGTGTATAAAAATGTCTCACAGTGTGGAGACGGAAGAAAGCTTTCCAAATATGTCACCCAGCTGATTCTGAAGTTGATTGTGTGCAAGGTTCCTACCCTCCCAAAGAAAGAATCAATAAGAAAAAAGGTATTAGTTTTGAACTGTGGATAAGTGGCAATAGAGAATGAATAACTGGAAGTTACTCACAAATATGCAAGCTTAGTCATCATTGAAACAGAAAAAGGGATCTCTCCAGTAAATTGATTACTGGCAAGATTTCTGCAAACAAAAGAGCATCTGTTATAAATCATAAAAAAATGAATGAATAAATAGAACTTCTGTGTGAAGCATACAATTGAGTCAGGTTTGGAGGAAGTCCATAAGGTATACCACCTGCAAGATTATTATTACTGAAGTCTCTGCAGAAAACGAACCAGGTCAGTATCTCAAGATATAATAAATATATATAAATAGTATCAACACAATATATAAGGCCATTGATCTCACAGATTTGTTAATTCTGTCAAGCTTGAGAGCTGGTAACCCATTGATCCAGAAAGTCCAAGACCAGATAATTTACTGAGAGAAAGCAACAAAAATATATTTATTAAAAGAATCAGTGCTTATGGCAATGCCTGAGAGTAACATGCCAAAAAGAATTAAACATGAAATAGAAGATCACATTTCTGTAACTCGTGAGCCTGAGCAAATAACGCCTTTCCAGGACTCTCCACATGGATCACCACCATTTGAGGTCCATTGAGATAGCTGGCCCGGTGAACCTAAACTGCTAAAAATGACTCTTAAAGCAGCAGCTGCACATCAACAAGTGACAAATAGGATATATGTATCATTTAATAGTGACGTATACTTGAAATTTTCCCATGACAGTCTTGTGAATTTCAATATACAGAACAAGGGATAATATCACTAGTACGATATTGTCAGTGTGTAGAAAGTTCATTTCATAATACTCCATGATTTGCTTGAGAACATGGTAATTGATTAACTCTCTAGCAAAGCTAACAGAAGCAGAATGTAAAAAGATGATTAACAATCCACAGCATGTTAGCATCATTAATAGTGCAAGGCAGATTTAAATGATTATGGATTTCTATACATCAAAACTTTACTACTTTCATGCAGCATTGGTCTTTCAGGTCAATTGGTTAAGACTAGACATGGACTGCAAGCCTATCTTTGGTTATTAACCGAAGCGATTGCCTTTCTTGCAGAACAAATAAGAATCGAGAATAAAAGGAATGCACATTACAACATTGATTTCTACCTCAAAATTAGTGTAGAGAAAAATCTTTAATTTTGCAGATAAATTAACTCGTATAGTTTATTGCAATAAACAAGAACTGATACAACAGAAGCAACTTGATACTTATAAATGCCAACTCAATATATATATATATAGAAGTAAAATGGAAGAAAAAGAAGAAATAAAATGGTTAGTAATGCCATATACAGAATCCATTTATAGCAAATCATTTTGTACATTCTGAGGTTCGTCATCCCTCGTATGTTCACTCTGTTTATTGATGTTTGCTAATCAATTGAGTTTTTTGCATCTCAAGTAAAGGTCTCCATGGATTGTGGATTGTGGAATTATCATTACATCTGGTTTTAGGAAAATCAACCCTTTCACAGAAAGCAACTTTTCTGGGTACTTGTCTAGAGCAACAGCAACATCAGCTCTAATTATACCCCAAGTTGGAGGTATGTTCATTGTAACTGCTTCCGGAAATGCCTAGGGGTATGTAGCGCTCAGAATAGATATTTCACACTTCAGTCTTCAGACTCTTTCAAGCATTGATGCTACCATGTAACATGAGAAATACAGTTAGCACTGAATCATTCCATTGAGGGCAAAAGAAATAAAATCCATCGCTGTGTAGAATTATTAAGAAAGTAACGTCATTCACCACGTTTTCCGTATTGGAAAGAAATGAATAGGACTTTTCAAAGACCCAAGCTTCCAATTTTAAACAGAAAAAGGTTCCATCCAAATCTCTGTTATAGTAAGGTTTGGTGAGACAAAACAGTTTAGGGATGTGTATTATCTTTCTTCTGTCTTTCCCTTTTCTTGGTCTTGAATTTCTGTACTTTTCATGTCCCCAAGTTTCATTTTTCCCCCTTTCCAAATAAGTTGCTTTTACTTATTCAAAAATCAGAAACAAAAAGGGTTTGACATAATGACCAGCAGTTTAGGCTTGTGGCAAGCAAGTAATTAGCATAGACATCTCCTCAAGTGCAATAGTGCATAAAGACTCTTGAAATTCTCTATACATTTGATGATTGCCATCAACTTTAGTTTGGTCTGTAAGGTGACAGTTTAATGTGTAATTCTATATTTAAGGAAGCAATGGCTTCCATGAAGTCAAAGTCTCTTTAGCATTTGAAATGAGACAGTGGCTGCTACGAAGTCCAAAGAACCCAAAAATAGAGCTAATTTTGATATTAAACAATCACCTACAGAAACTTGTAACCAGCACTTCGTTTCGATCACTCAGTCTCAAGGATCCACTTAACCATAGCCCCTTCAATCCACATAAAATGCACTTAGGATCCAGGAAATTGCAAAACCAATGAGAAGCAGGGACAAACTGTTACAAAGTAGCTGGATATGAAAACTATAGGCGCCAAGGTGAGAAATTTTCCAAACAAACCTTCAATTTCTTGATATTATACTAACCCATGTCCATCTAACTGATACAGGGTAAATCAAGACCTAAGAAGGCCTTACAGCAACCAACACCAACCACGGCCCCCCACCCCCTTGTCTCTCTCTCTCTCTCTAAACGCACAAAATTCTGTTTTAAATGGCAGACATTCAAGGCGAAGTACCCATCCAGAAACTGCAGTCTGCAGACACTAAATTCCCATCAATATTTTTTTGGATACCAAGAAAATCCCATGAAAATTCAATCTGACTGTCTAAAACTGAAGACTGTATTACATAACAGTGGTAAAAAAGAGCACTTTCCCCAACCCAGAACTGAACTTCACAGTTTTAACACCAATCTGCCTTTTAAAGCAGTGAACAAACTTTTTAATCAAAACCAAGAATACTTGACAAAATAAAAGAAATGGAGAGAGAGAGAGAGAAATCTGCAAATGCATAAAAAAAAAAAGAGAGGAACTTTTTGTGGTCATAACAAGTCACAACCAGCAGTCCAAACCAAGTAGTAAAGAAGAAGCTAACACAAAAAGAGCTATAAGAAATGCAGATGTGGCAAAGATCAACACATGCAAATCTATCAATGAAACACAAAATAAAAAAGCAGAGAACAAGAAAGAGTAAAGTAAAACAATTTACCATCATTTGGATCTGTGTCACCATTGATGCAACCCAGAATGCAGATTATCACTGTCACTAACAGCTCACCCCTTCTCCAAATCTCCATCATCAGCTTCTCAAACTCTCCCTGTCAATCCCTCACCCACAAACAAACCAAGACGAGGCCGCTACCCTTTTAAATTTTATTTTTCTTTAATTAATTTTTAAGAAAGGATTAATTTTTTTTCTTCTAATACTTATATAGCCATACCCTTCTCCTCTCTAGTCCAAGTGAAGCTGGCAGGCACGATTTGCCAGAAGAATCCAAAGCCACAGAATACCCTCCTCTATTTTTATTATTTTATCACACTCTCTCTCTCTCTCTCTCTAATACTACTACTGTTTTTCTTGGATTTTCTTTCACATTTTCTCACTCATAAAACAAGAGAAAAAAACAAGAAAAGGGGAAAAAAAAAAAAAAAAAAAAAAGATAAAAAAGATAACAGTTCTGTTTTGGTAGGTGTATCTACTGTATATAATTTTTTTTATCTTTTATTTCCTTTAAAGAAATGAATAGCTATAATTGTACTTATCAAACAGTTGCTCTCAACTGATTCAAAAAAAAAAAAAAACAGTTGCTCTCAACAAAAAGATTATTTATTACAAAGAATTACATAAACCTTTTCTTGGTTTTACAAGATTCTTGTACATTGTCAAATGATAAAATTAAGCTAATAATTATCTGGTAAGAATAAGATTCTGCTAATAACATTGAATGATTGATCATATAATTTTAAAAAAAAATTGAAATGTAGCTATCATTAGTAGTGATGGTGATTAAAATGTCACTTTTAGACGCGTCATTTTGGCCATGCTTAACGGGAAGGTCACTAGACTCATGTAAATTGACAATTTTTCTATCTTTTTTTTTTTTTTTCTTTTTTGGGTGAGAAACATATAATAGGTATATTAATTATTTTTGGTATTGTGTTTAAGTTAGGTTTAGCTTTTTATTAATTTAATCAAACTGCAAATGAAACTTTACTATAATAATATATGAAAACTGAAATTGTAAAATTCAAATTTGATTTTTATTATGTTATGTTTGAATTATATTTATAATATTTGATTTGATATAATTGTTATTTAATAGTTGAAATTTTGTATTAAATTGATTTTGTATATAATAATGTATATGATATTCAGGAAAAATAAAATAAAACAAAGCAAGCAAAAAGCATATTTGATATTATAGGATTATGAGAATGTGTGACAGTCAATGTCAGAGCTGTAGATGTTAGAAACCTAACCACTGTTTTCTTGATTTTCATTTACATTAGTATATATAATAACAAGAACATTGCTGTCACCGAGGAGATAATATAGGTAGGTAGATAAATATTAATTACTAGAAAATTAATTATTAAGTGTAATAAGTTTATTATAATAAACTGTGATTTGCACTAATATATATATATATATATATATATATATATATATATATTTTTTTTTTTTTTTTCTTTACGTTACTGGTATTTTATGCATTTAACTTGAAACTATTTATATTTGAGATTTAATTACAGTTAAATTTTTTCATCTTTTTAAAATGTGTGTTTAGTGAAAATCGAAATTAAGATTTTTTCTATAAATTCGACTTATGTTGCCAATTGAGCCAAATTCTTTTAGTTGAATTATAAATTTCATATAATTAAATTTGCAATTTAAATGTATAACATAAATTTGATTATTAGATTTGATGATGGTTGTTAAAGATTACATAGCAATTAAAGTCGGTAAAGAATCATTTTCGTTTGTTTATTTGATAATTTTCTTGCTTATGTTGAGAGTTAGGGTGCCACCAAAACCTTATATATTTTCTTGATTTTTTATTTTTTGAAGCAATATTTTCTTGATTGAGGACCACTAAATTCGTTCTCTAACCACTCAAATTTACTGTATATGATTTTTATAAATTTTTTGAATATTTAGAAATACATATTATTTCAAAATTATAGAATTCCTTTAATTATAAAAATCAACCGATGAAATAATTATTTATAGCTACATATAAAATTTATATTTTATAAATTTAAAAAAACATTTACTATATATAATAAATTATTAATATTTAAAACTTCAACTAAAACTTATGATTATAAAATTTCTATTTTTATTTTATAATTTATTTATATTCACTCTATCTAATTTGCATTAACTCTATTTTTCCATGGATGAAAATACATTTATCTTACATTAATTAATTTCATAAAAATTATATGTATTTAAAATAATAAATAAAGAGATGACTAATTAGTTTGTTGCACTATGTTTTTCAAAGTTAATAAATCAAAGAGTTCTTGATGAGTACCAAAACTTATTGTTTGACTATATATCACATAAATTGAAAATTAACTAAACATATAGTATTCAAATCTAATTAATGACTTCAACCAAAATTACAAAACGCCAAAACTAAAACAACTATATCATGGTGACAAGTGTATCAAGAGGTTGCCAACGTGGCAACCACTAGTTTTCCCCTAAAAAAAATTAACCCGAATGTTTTTATAAATAGACTAAAAATTAAATCGGTCTTTTGATTGATTGTTGATTTAATATTGATTCAATCAATCCGACTTATTTATATATTATTATGATAATGTACTAGCTATAAAAATAGCTAGTAAATTTTGGTGCTTTATTATTATTATTTAATAAGATTTATTTATATATATCAAAGAATTATGAGTCTTTATTAATTAAATTTATATAAATATATTTTTTTAAATATTACTCCTATTTAATTTAATATGCTACTAGTATTTTTTTTTTTTAATATCCAGAAAAATGAGTGCGTGTCACGGCTATGTGTTATGTGTAGGGGAGTTGAAGATGAGACAGGTTGTCCAGCTTCGCAAAGTCCACGTCTGCATTTTTTACTTTTTTTCGTGATCGCGTCGGTTGTCTTGTCGGTGCTATTTTTTCTGATTTTTGAACGACGCGTTTATTTTTAATTGCCATCTTTGTCCCTACATAACACCGTTCTACCACAAATTCATAAAATATGATTTTGTCCCCACTTTACAACTTAACTTTAGATTTCTTTTTTTTAAAGATATTATATAATTATTATAATAAATTAAAAATAATTATGAAAATTTTTATTTTGGCGTATCAATATATATATTTTTTAAATATAATGAGATTATTATAATTTTAATTTTAAATTTTTTTATATTACAACCAGACATTCAATTATTATGTTATTGATCAAATGATAAAAAGTTTTAATAATTATTCATGGTCAACAATTTAATTTGTTGAAGGATCTAATAAATCAAGTAGATTTTTCTTTTCATGTTAGGGAAAGTTTTATAGTCAAAGAGAATGAAAAATATTCAAGGTTTATATGTGGTGATCATTAATTATTTAAATGGTTAGTTTTAATTATTTTAATTATAGTTAATTTAATATTTCTTTGAATTTATTATTATTAATTGTTTTACACTTTATCCATTTATCTTTAAATTTAACTCTTTAAATAAAAAAAATTAATATTTCATGTTTAATAATTTATTTTTTTAAAGAAAAAACATGAATCTTTTATTTATATTGATAAAAGTGCAATTTGATTTGAAAATAAAAAAATAAAATCATATATTAAGAAATATCAAAACAATAAGTAATTGACTTGAATGTCTTCCAATGATATCCAATGGTATTGATAGAGCATTTCTTTCAATAATCTTCAAATGTTTAATAATTTGTTTAATTCAATGATATATTAAACTTTGAATTAATAGTTTTAAAATTAAAATTTTGGTTAAATCTAATTTCATCTAGTAAATTTGTTGATAATCCAATTTAAAAATTAAAAATTGCAACAAGAAATTGAGAGATAGAAATTATTGAATTTTGAATACAATTTTTTAAGTTAGATATACCCTTTTTTTTTTTCTTTTTCTTCTAATGTTTTCTAAATATATATGATCATTTCCTTTTTTTTTTTTTTTAATTTTCAAGATATAAAAGCAATTTTAATGCCAAAAAAAAAAAAAAGAAGAAGGGGAGGGGGGGCCCTCAGAGTCAAATCATAGATATATATATTGGTTGGCTACCAAAATAATTCGGTGTGCATGATATGATGAACTTTTTTAATAGAGCATAATAAAACAAGGGAACTTTTAATTTTTTGACCAATTAGGTGAGCAATTAGGTTTAATGACATTAACATTTATTTTGTTGTATTAAGCTACAATTTTAAATTTATTTATTTATTTATTTTATTGATCGATTTATGATTGAGATTCAAATTCTTAATTTTAGACATTAAATTAAAATTTATTGTACCATAATAAGAAATTAGACTTAATTTGGTGAGAATCCAAAATACTTGGCTCTATGCCATGCCAGCTTTTGTTTTGCTGTAACTTTAAGTTTGGGGCTGAAATTGGCTCCAAATTAGTTCAGTCAAATTAGAACCTTCCTGGCTGTGCCTGTTTTGGACATTTGGCTCTAAGCCTATCCCATATGCAAGTTTTCTCCCAGCTATTATATAGCCAAAATTGAAATTTTGAACTAATTAATAAAAATTATTTTTTTTTTGTTAATAAAAAATCTGTATATATACTTGGTCAAATTTACGATTGTAATCAATACTTTTATTTTTTTCTAAATAAATTTAAATTTCATTAATTATTAGTGACTGAATACAAATTTCAATTAAACAAATTTGACATAAAATCAACAATTCTAATAAAAGCAAACTGATTCGCTGATTTATGATTGTAATCAATACTTTTAATCTTATCAATTATAGAATTTTCCTCAATTATATATAAATTTGTTAGATTATATATAAGTAATACTTTTAATTAATGAATGTTATGGATGATTTAATTAAAGCATAGAATTCATATAGAAATTTCATTTATTTTAATAAAAATTTTATTTAATTGTATTCATAACTAAATTTATAAATTAAAATAATTATTTCTTTTTCCTAAATATGAAAAATAAGATTCAAAATAAATATAATGTATTTCAATAATTAATAATTTTAAATGATTAAATATTTAAAATTTAATATTATTATCATTTTTTTAATGAATTTAAGTTTAAAACTCAAATTCAAATTTTCATTTATTTCAAATGACTATTTATTTAAATAAATTTTAAAATTCACAAAATTTATTTATTCAAAAAAGATCTAATTTATTAATTGTTGTTAGTTCTAAAAATAAAATTCTATTAACAACATAAGGAGTACAACATTAACCATGCTAATTCTCCAGCACATATAATTATAATTTAATGATAAGTATATATACGATATCAATAAATTCAAATTTAAATTCTTTCCCTAATGCTAAATAGAAAAGAAAAAATGCTATAAATTTCTCACTTAGCTCTCTACAGTCATACCTCAGTACTCAGTAGTCATTAGTCAGTACCCCACAATCCATTTCTAACAAACTTGAGTTGTTATTTTTTATTGTCAGTCCATTTTATCTTTTTTTGTTTTCCATTCCTCCACGCATCCCATAGCCAATCCATTCAATAAAACAGGGAATTAATTAAAGAAATAAAATTTTTTATTCCCATATTGAAATATTTTGTTGTATGCATTGTAAGAGTAGCTAAGATATTATATAAATGTTATGTCATTGTCAAAATTGAGGTAAAAGTGGGGTGTTTTTCAGTTTCAAATTTAGTTATAGTATAAACCTGGTTTACAAGTTTTTGCTATGTGCTATATATATATTATTATTATTATCTGTTTTTTATTTGAAAATGTGGCGTACGAGAGTAGCAAAAAGGAATTCAAATGCGTACGTATAAGCAAGGTTGATGACTTTTGCTTTTTCTTAACTGAAATTAAAAGCCATAGCCCATATGTATTGGCAGCTGCCTACAACCTTTGAGTTCTGCGAAAAGAAAAAGGAAACAAAGCCTTGCATACGGTCAAATGCCAGGACTTGCAATTTCATTTTCTTAAGAAACATGAGAAAGAAAGGATCATATATAGTACTTATTAATTTGATTGCTCGTTTTTACCAGAGGTTGCAGCAGCCAACTACTAGAATTTAGGTTTTCTACTCATTATATCATATTTAGGGTTTCCATTAACATAGTAAGATCGAAGCAATATTTCAATATTTAGAGCTTAATAATTCCATTTACAATTAAAATATTGAAAGTTTTGTTTTTAATATTTAAATTCTAATGAGAAAAATATTGGTAAAAATGACAAATGGGTCCTTAAACTTAACTGTCGAGGATTAATGAGGACAAAATAATTTTTTTGGACATACATATTTTTAAACTTTATACCTACTAAATCTTATAGCTGATACTATTAACCGCGTGAGCACACTCAAATCAAATTAAGATCAATTCAAGTTTGAACTATAGTTGTTTTGAATTTTAATTTAAAATCAATTAAAATTAAAATTTGAAATTTTAATAACAATCAAATCAAATTAAGATGAAAAATCTAGATTATCTTATTAAGCCTACAAAATATATAGTTTTAAATCTTGATGTTTTTAAAGAAAATTTTTTCTTTTGAATTTTAATTTAAATTTTTTTTAAATTTTTTAATTACATTATCTGTTCTTGCGTGATTTTGGTGACGAATGTATTTCCTATAGTTAATAGTATTAGCTACAAGACTTAGCAAATATAAAACAAAAAATTTAAGACATATGTGTCCAAAAAAATTATTTTATTCTCATTAATTTTCGGCAATTAAATTTAAGAACCCATTTATCACTTTTTCAAAAAATGAATACTAAGGCTAGAGGTGATTGAAACTCGTTTTTTAAGTGAATTTGGCTGCTTCTTTTTTCTTTTTCTTTTTTTTTTTTTTTTGTACATTGGGTTGTTTTAATTTCAATACCAAATAGAAAAATAAGCCACGTGGCTTACTATTCCTATAATAAAGAGCATAGTTATTAAAATCAGCTCGATTAGTCAGTTGAATCGAAAACCAACAGCTAGGACGAGCCGGTTTAAGCAGAAAATCCAGGAATACAAGAATTGGGGAAAATCCAATTGAGTAATCGTTGACCCGGTCGATCCGGCTCGATTTTCTAGGGTCGATTTTTTTTTCAAATTAAAAAAATATTCGCTATTAAAAAAAGAAATAATAAAATAAAATTACAAAATTTAAGTTGGCACGGGTCAGTTCATTTTAATTCAGCATTCGTGTACACGGGTTGGGCGCTCACACGTTAAACCTAGGTTCATATTGTGAATTTGCCCATTGCACGCGCGAGAGAGAGCATTATTGGCTACTTTCTTAATATTGAAAGGATGAACCTTTTATTATATAGCCTATTCTAACTTTACATTTTTCTAACATGGGATAACTCACTTTCCTTAATATAGAACTTATTTTGAATTTCAAATTATTATTCACCTATTCACTATTTTGAGCACATAAATATTCAAATTCATTTTTTTTTTTACTTAGGAGAATACAAATTGGAGTAAATCTCCTATTATCGAGTAATGAGACTTACCCGAATTTAGATTTCAAAATAACCGCTTAATGAGTTAATTTGCCATAATTTTCTAAATTACTTTTAAATATGTTGCTTAATAATTTTGGTAATATTCGTTAATTTTAATTATATATATATTATATTTATTTTTAATATATAAATAATAAATATTTGATATGATTTAAAATTTTGGTTCGACTTTACTTAAATTTTTAATTTATAATCTTTTGTCTTTATTCTAAAACTGGACAGAATTTGAAAATATTGATAAAGAGATTAAAATGCTTTAACGTGGGGCAAAGGAGTGTCAGAAGAATTACAGGTTAGTGGGAATAGATGCTGCCTATAAAACTCTGCGTGCACATTTTGGGTAGTGGACCATTGAAGGGCTAAGGCCCACAAACAACAAAACCCATCAAATTGAGTGACAAATGCAATCGTTGGAGTATAATGAAACGCAACCATGAGAAGAGAATTAGAAGAAAATACTTGAGTATTTTGTTAGACGTTTCTTGACATTTTATGACAAGTGGCGATAAAATTGGGTATATATATATATATATAAAATAAAAAATCAAATTGTCAGCTGAATTAGGAGTTTCAATCATGTAGAAATTAAATTGAAAGAAAAAGAAAAAAAAAAAGAAGAAAAAAGGACAAAATTAATTAACTAATGGATAGATATTAGATCATGTCCGTTGTCAGTTAGAACTAGTGGCAAGTGATGATAATTGATAAACATATAGCAGCATATGCCAATCCAATCTTTAAATACCCTCATTTCAAAATCCTTAAAAATCCTCATTTCAAGAATCTTGAATCTTGAATTTTCTTGATAATTAAAGAGAGAGAGATAATATTATCAATGGCTGATGATCAAGAACTTTGTGGCAATATTGAGGGATTTAAGTATCTTATAGTGAGGCCAGAGAAGGGAGGATTAATGGACTTGTGGAGGTATTTGGTGTGGGCTGATATAAAGAGTGGAGTAAGGTTCTTGGAGAGTTCAGAGGAGGAAGTAATTATAAGTGGAGAAGCAGCTGATAACAGGTGGCTGATTTTGGTTTCTATCATCTTTCGCAAAATACTTCACTTTATTGGCAAGCCAATGGAGTTCACTGGCTATGTAGTTGAATTCTTCCTCAACCTCCTCTCTGAAAATGATGGCCTCTTGGGTTTACTCTGGAACTTCTTTCATGGTATATTCACACTACTCCCAATCTCATCATTTCATTTCTCTCGCTTATTTCCTTATTTCATTTATAATATACAATTTTTTTTAAGCAAGTGAACGTGATTTATTTCTTTTATTAATTCGTGGATTGCTAATGTAAAATATTATTTAGGATTTCTTAACCAACTTCTTTAAATAAGTAGAGTAATGCTTACTGAGTTAAATAGGCGAAGCTATATGTATTTGAGTGGAGTCATGTGATACAATTGAAAATTATATTTTAATTAGTGATTCCATTAGTGATCCTAATCATGCATAGAAAACTCTTTACAAAACTTATAGTTAAGTAATTTTGTATAAAAGACAAAAAGAGATATCGCATAAAAAAAATATATTATTGTCAAAATATATTTAAGCTTTTCAATGTATATGTCTTTAATGCCCCTTTAATGAATATAGCGAAGACTTGATTATGAAATCGAATAGAAAATCAATTATTGAATGATTATCTTGTCACATATGTAAAAAAATATATATATTTGAAACCATTGACATGCGTAATTTTTGAAAGCATTGGCATGGGTAATTTTGCAATGTTTTCGTAATATGAAACCGCGTCATAATTGTAAAATAGTACAACTAAAAGGTTATTTATTTATTTATTTATTTTATCAAATTGTAATTTGATATTTGGCAAAAAAAAAAAAAAATTGTAATTTGATGAGAATAAAATTTTAAAATTAGTATTATCTAATTATTTTGATAAATTACAATTTGATGAGAATAAAATTTTAAAAATTAATATTATCTAATTAATTTGATAAGTAGCAATTTGTTTGGAGAATTATTATCTTATATAATTGGTGTTAATAACTGTATTATAATAACTATAACTATCTATAATATATTACAATAACTATAACTATCTATCTATATTATAATAACTATAACTATTTATAGTGTATTTTAATTATTTTAATAATATTGTAAGTAAAATGATATCTAATAATGTTTAGCATCTTATTTTAATATTAATAATATTTAATTTATATTATTTTAATTTTCAATTTTTTTTTTTATTTTGATATTTTATTTAGATTGATGTTTATTTTACTATTTTTAAATTATTATTATTATAATAATTTATTAAATTTTAATATAATAATTTATTTAATGTTATATTTTATTTATATATTAATTTATTTTTAAGTATTTTAATTTATCCCGTGTTGTGTGTTTATATTGTTTAAAAAAAAAGTATTTTAATTTATAAATTATTATATATATGTATTTATCTAATTGTTTTCTAGATAAAATTAGTATTTATTTGTATTAATCATTAGTATTTATCTAGGTTGCACGGATACGGGAAATGGGAAACGAGGAAACGGGAAACGGAAACATGAAAACGAAAATTTCTAAAAATATATGACACGAAATGTGTAAAATAAAAAATATATGGGTATATTTATAAATAATAATTTATATATATACAAAAAATATGATAATTTATAAATATATATTTAATAATTTTAAGTATATATTATAAATATATACTAAAATAATATATATATATATATAATAATTAATATAACAATAATAATAATAATAATTATATATATAAGAAAACTGAAGTCAGAGTGAATATTTTTATTTAGTGGTTGATCTGAGCCAGTTGACTCTTTTTTTTTTTTTTTTTTTTTTTTTTTTTAATTTAGAAACGAGTTTTCAACTTTTTTAAATTACGGAAATATGTCCGAAATGTTTTAAGCAAGTTTCCGTAAATTTTCAATAAGTAAACGTTTTCGAAACGCAGAAATGCGATCTCGTAAGAGTTTATATGTAACATAAGTATTTATCAACTACTAGTTAATATTATCTAAAAGTATCAACTAGAGTAAAATATTCAAGTTTAAAAAATTATATTTTCTTGTAAATATTTAAAATATTCAAGGTTTTAAAATTAGATTTTCTTGTAAATATTAGTTTAAATTATATATTTTTTATCAGTTCAAATGTAATTAGATTTTTTTTTTTTTTAAATATTAGTTTCAATCATGCCTGGTTTAAATTTTCCAATGTTTTTTTATTATGCAGGAAAGGTGGTGATGCCACAAAGAGGGACAGACACGTTTGTAAGTACCATAGGACACATAGATGGGCGAATAGACCTATACAAGGCTGAAAACTTGGTGGAACAAATAGAGAATTCTGTTTCTGGAGAAGTAAGCATCAAAGTAGAATTGGGTAAGAGAGCTCTAATGGACCTCTGTATTATGGCTTCTAAGTTAGCTTATGAAAATGCCAAAGTTGTTCAAAATATTGTTGTGCATCACTGGAAGGTATAATATAAAATGTAGCTCATTTAATTACCCTTTATTTTTGACAAATATTCTAGTTCTAATTTTGGTCAAAAACAGATGCATTTCGTGGGCTTTTACAACTGCTGGAATGGTAAGAATACAAATGCAATTTGGGTAATTTATATTCTCTTATAAATGACCTATATTGATTGTGTTTTTTGGTGCATGATAACTGTTTGATAGATTTCCAAAAAGAAAACTCTACCCAAGTGTTCATATTTTGTGACAAGCCCACAGATGCAAATTTGATAGTGATTAGTTTTAGAGGAACAGAACCTTTTGATGCTGATGACTGGAGTACTGATTTTGATTATTCTTGGTATGAGATTCCAAAATTGGGAAAAGTTCATATGGGATTCATAGAGGCATTAGGTTTAGGCAACAGAATTAACACAATCACCTTCAAGAATCAACTTGATCAAAAGAAGAACATGAAATATTCCAATGGTGTTGATGATTCTGAAATGTGGGATCAATCATCCGAGAGGGAGAAAATTCCACCTGACATGGTGAAAAAAAGTGCATACTATGTTGTGAGAAGGAAGCTCAGGAGCTTACTTAGAGAGCACAAGAATGCCAAATTTGTAGTAACTGGACATAGCTTAGGTGGAGCACTTGCTATATTGTTTTCAACAATGCTAGTGCTTCACGAAGAGACGGGGTTGATGCAAAGGTTAATTGGTGTATATACATTTGGGCAGCCAAGAATTGGGAATATGCAACTAGCGAAGTTCATGGAAGCCCATTTGGACCAACCAGTTCCTAAATACTTCAGAGTGGTTTATTGCAATGACCTTGTGCCTAGATTGCCTTATGATGACAAAACCTTCCTGTATAAGCATTTTGGAGTTTGTCTTTACTATGACAGCTGCTACAACGAACAGGTATGTCTACTTTTGCCCTTTCAGTACTATTGATACCTTCGAAAATTTATCAATTCAGAAACTTTAATATTTATAGTTGGTCTCGGATTTTTTATTCTATTCGATTTTGTTAGTTCGATCGTGAAATTTCTCTCTTTCCGTATTTCTAGAATATGAGTATGCAACTTGACACTTTAATTTTAGGTATGTAGGTCTAATGATTAAAACTCAATCATTTGTATCAATTTACAACTTATAATATAGGCGAATTTGTAAAAAAATTTCTCATGGACCAAAAAAACACAGGTTATTAATTTGGTGTTTTTTTTGTTTTTTGTTCTTGTTGAAGAGAATGGATGAGGAGCCAGACCCAAATTTCTTTGGGTTGAGATTTCTGATTCTATTGTACTTGAATGCTGCATGGGAATTAATAAGAAGTTTGATGATGGGATACATGTATGGACCAGAATACAAGGAGGGGTGGTTGTCTATGTTACTCAGGGTAATGGGATTGGTATTGCCAGGTATTTCTGATCATTGCCCCACAGATTATGTTAACTCTGTTAGGCTTGGAAGGGAGCGAATTTTGCAGATCTCCTCAAGTGATCATGATTGATGCATTTGAGTTCAAATATCATAAAAGATACAAAGGTGAAAAAGAAAAGAAAATTTTATTTTTTAGTATTGTAGTAAGGTGATATTATGATATAAATAGAGTTAAATAGATTTATGATATAATATCATGATATTATGATATTGATAGTTTACTTTTCATTGTATCAATTAGAAAATAAATAGAGTTAAAAGCTGGTTTGGTTTTTATTTTTTTAATGTTAATAATTGAACTAAACAATAAAATGAAACCCATTTCTTCATAAACTATACATTTTTTTTCATTATATACGTTTTTTTTATAAAAAAAAATTGATAAAAGGCATTAGGGAATATGAAATCAAATTAGATTCCAAGTTCAAATTCCATCCAATCAGAACAGAATCCAAAATTAAGTTCATTAGGGCCCATCAAGGCCTTTGAGTTCTCCCCGAATGCCTCCAAGTTTGGGTCTGAAGTTGGCCCATTCCATTTACATGTTCAGACAAAGGGATCCATCATAATTTTTTGTTTTTTGTTTTTTGTTCCCCCCCCCCCCCCCCCCCCCCCTAAAAAAGAGAATGCTATCGTTAATTAATGTGGCTTAAAACCCCAAACAGTGCAACTGAAAGTTAAACATGTAAGGTAGTATTTGATAACACCATTCAGTATTTAAAAATAAAATTTTTAGTAATTAATCGTTTTAAATTTGTTTGATAATTACGTCTTAAAAATCTAAATTAAGTAAAAAATCATTTAAAATGATAAGTCAAAATTTTTAATTTAAAATTTATATTGAATGCAATAAGTGATTAAATTTTTAAATATTTTTACTATTTAAAAATTATATCATTTATTTTATTCAATATTTAAAATTTAAAACTTAAATTTTCAGTACTTAATTTTTAATTTTACCAAACACCACTTAAAAATAGGCCAGGTAAAGAACACATAATTGGACTTGAGGTCCAAGAAGAATCTACCCCACTGGGGTTTTTTGACACTAAACTTCAAGCCTAAAGAAAGACACTAAACATTATGTCTATAAAACACACGACCTCTAGGCCTACAAGATTTGTAAAATTACAATTTAATCCCTGCTCTAGCCTCTCCCTTTCAGAATCATCTGTTTTCGCCACTGTCATCTTTACCGTCGTTGGTGGTTGAGAGAGAGAGTGAAACACTGTAGAGATTAGGGATTTTTCAATTGGACCATCCCAAAAAAGCTTGTACTGATGAGATCTTAAACTTGCCTACCACCAATACAAAGATCCATAGTCGGGCCAAAACTTGCATGAAACTACTTTTCTCAGCCTCGTCAGCTTTAGCTAGAAAGGAGGAGTTCCTCTATCTATGGCAATGGAGCTTATCATAAGATAAAGGCCGATTTTTCAGGAAGCTCCACCAATGATCTCTTCCCCCTCCCACCAACATCCATCCAAAAACATATCCCTAAGTTAATGAAGATGGTGGGAGAGCTGGACATAGCCGGACTCTACCATGACAACTCTGCTGCCATAATCTCATATGCAAGCCAAACTAATAAAAATCAACAGCCCGGTACTAACAGGAGACAAAAAGGACTCACAACATACATTAGCCAACATATTATTACTGTAACACAAAGAGAAAAACACAAGTATTCCCTCCAGTGGTCGGAGCTACTGGAACCACCAGAAGTTTCTCCCACTAGAAACTCTAAAAAAGGGAGCATAAAGACTTTCAAAGAGAAAGGAGCAGAAAGACTTAGAGATAGAGAGAGAGAAAATGGAGGTGAAAGCATAGGAATTTTGGGCTTGCGTCCTTCAACCTTTTAGGACTCGAAGGGCTACTGACTTACCATATGATTTAAAGGATAGATAGAAATATTTGTCCTGTACCAAAATGAAAAAAAAAAAAATGTTAAAAACATTACCAATTGGTAGGTGCAAATCCTAGTGCACACAGCCAATTAATGGAAAAGGAAACAATACTCATTATATTGTTGTTTACCCATACAAAAAAAAAAAAAAAAAAAAATAGATAACAAATTAATCGATGATCTAGTTGATAAATGATCTTAAAGTTTATTGATTAAGATTTAATTATTAGAATCAGATTATAAATGAAATTTTTTTCACATTCATGACATTTTTTTATTATAATGTGAATGAAAAAAAAAATATCAAATTAATTCTGATATTGGAATTTTCACTTGGTTTCAAAAGCAGCTACGTGGTTCAGAAATGGCTTCAGAAAAACAGAGTTGCATGCATTAGTACTTTCTACAATCGATATGGGCATTGGATTGTTTTGAAGTTGGCATAGAGACAAATATGTGCAGAATGAGTATGGGAAAGGGTAATGGGTGGATTCTTAAAGGATTCTTGGAGTCCCAGTCATGAAGTCAGAAATTTTTTTTAAAAGATCAAATTTTTTATACCATAATCTATATCAAAATAATATATATAATTAAGTTAATTTTTATATATTTAAATAAAATTTTTATTTAAATTAAAGAGGATTAAATACAAGATATGACAAAAATTTAATAATTATATCCCAAAAAAATTACATTTCAAAAGTTAGGAGAGACCATGACCCTTCCCGGTCCCCCCTCCCCCCTCGATCATTGGTCCCACACTACCCACTTTGCTAAAAGCAACTTTCAGATTATGAATTATTGGAATGAAAATGAAATATTGATAATAATGAAATAAAAAATTTAAATTGTTCCACAGAATATCCAAGATCCAACTAAGAATTTAATTTCATTTCATTATAGATTGAGGGTATGGGCATATATGGATTATGAATCACAATAAATATAAGTGGGGATACTGGAATTTTTATCAGAGGGGATAAAATTAAATAAACATAAAAATTATATTCATATTTAAAAATTATGATAAAATTTATGAATGTTTTATTTGGTATTAATTAAAAAAAGAGATTAATGATGTGAATTATTAGTTAAGATGAGAAGTAGATTGAAAATGTTTTTGGCTTACATTCAGTTGCTATGTGACAAATTGAGTCAGTGTTGTTTCATTATGTCCATAGATTAGGTAATCAAGCTGCTCACCACCTTATCTCCACTTCACTTTTCATTTACACATGATTGGAGCAATGGACAAATTGTGTGTGTGTCCCCTCCAATTTTATCTTTTTATTGTTGCAGATGCTTCTTTGTGGCCTTTACTTCTCCAAAAATAAATAAAAATTTATATCTAATTCAATTCCAATCAAATTAATTAATTTTTGGGCAAAATCAAATATAGAGTTATTAAAATTAAAACTAACTATTTAGTGGGTTAAATTGCATATTGATGGGTACGTATCTAAAATTATATATATAATAGTAATTTAGCGGAAACAACATATAAAATTTTGTGGGGGCAAATTCATATTAAAATTGAAAATTTTAATAATGTGACATTGTCTTGTTTGTTTTCTGATTCTCATTAAAAATATAGAGGATAGGAGATTATTGGATTTGTGTGATTAATGTTTGAGAATTATTAAAAGAGTGTCTTAGAGTCTCACGTTAAAAATGGATGAAAAATACTCAATGCAAATATGTAGTGAGGATTAATTATTTAAGTGATTAGTTTTAGTCATTTTACTTATCGTTTGTCCGATATCTCTTTATTATTAATTGCTTTACACTCTATCCATTTTGGATTTTAGGGTGAGGAATTATTCAATTGGCTAGTTTTAGTCATTTTGGTTATAGTTACTCAATATTCCTCTACTGTTAATTGCTATGTATTCTACTCATTTATTTTTGAATTTAACCCCTTAAATTAAAAAAAAAAAAAATTAATAGTGGGCTACCCATTTTGTAATTCACTTTAATTTTTGGACCATTTAACCTCTATAAATAGATAAGCATAGGAAACTCTCATGTGGTGCAGAAAGCAGGAAGGGCATGTGTCTAGTGGTTGGATTATCGAGAAATATATGACAGTACTGAGAGAGAGACATAGTTAAATTATATATTAGTAATGGCTACCACAAAAGCAAATCTTAAAGAAAATAATACTAATAATAATAATAGATTCAAGTATCTGATATTGTACCCAGATAAGGGAGGACTATGGAACTTGATCAAGTACTTTGTGTTGCGTAAAACAACAAGTGGTATCAAGCTCTTATTGGATAGTTCTGAGGAGGAAGAAAAGAATAGGGTAGCCTCCCATCACAGGTATGTGATATTGTTTATTATTGTGCGCAGGACACTTGCCCTTATTTCCAAGCCATTGATGTACACTGGCTTTGTGGTTGATTTCTTTCTCAACCTTCTTTCTGAGAATGGTGACTTCTTTGGCTTACTCACCAATTTTCTCCATGGTATGCACTACTATATCCTGCTGCTACTATTATTACTATTATTAATTATTACTCGCAAATTATTTACATTTGACTTCATTTAAAATTTTTTAGTTTAGTTGAGTCTACTTGAAGTAGTATAATGTATTTACTTGACTCGACTCGATTATGTAGGTATTTTCATTTATAAGATATTATCTATATAATTTCTTTACTGTTTATTTTCAAACTGGATTTTTAAAGGATAGTTAACTTATAGTGATCGGTTAATTGATAATCTGCGGTCCAGGTGTTGAGGCTTGATAGATGTAATTGATTGAGAAATGAGATTTGTTATGCTACTTGAGGTAGCGAGATTATTATTTGAGTTGATGAATGATTATGCAGTTTATTTGATGGTTGTCTTTGACTTATTGTTGTGATAATAAGGGGAATAATGCAGGGAAGTTGGTGATACCACGTAGAGGTTCAGAAACTTATATAAGCGCCATTGGACAATTGGATGGGCGAATAGACTTATACAAGAAGTCTGAAAACTTGGTGAAACAAATAGATGATTCTGTTTCTACAGAGACAAACATCAAAGTAGAATTAGGGGATCCAGCTCTTATGGACCTTTGCATCATGGCTGCAAAATTAGCTTTTGAAAATGCCAAAGTTGTCAAAAATGTCATTAATAATCATTGGAAGGCAAGCATTTCTCTCTTTCTCAATCTCCTCTCATATATTTTTATACTCTTATATGATTTATAATGCCTCTCTTTGGAATTCCAAGTTTTGCTATTTTGTCAATTTTTATATTTGAAAATTATGTAATTAAAAGAATTATTTTGAATTTGATTTTGCAGTAATTGAATTGAATTAGATTGAATTTATTGTCAAATCATATAAATAACCTTTTTAATCTATAACTTATAGTGGCTCCAAATTCTAATACTATCAATTGTTTCTAAATAAACAAGAGTAATTAAAGAAATAAAATAAAAATAAATTTATAATTGATATTTGCATCTTGTTTAGAATAATTTTTATATAAAAATTTAATTTAATTCAATTATGTTAATGCTGATATATGCAGATGCATTTTGTGGACTTCTATGACTGCTGGAATGGTAAGAAACCCAAGATTTTATTTAGTTTATTTTCTTGATTTAATTGAATTTGGAATTAATTAATTTTCAATATTCATTTGATTGTATTTTTTAATAGATTATCAAAAGAAAAGCAACACCCAAGTGTTCATACTTTGTGACAAGCCAAAAGATGCAAACTTGATATTGATTAGTTTTAAAGGCAGAGAACTTTTTAATGCTTGTGATTGGAGTAAGGATATTGATTTCTCTTGGTATGAGATCCCAAATGTTGGAAAAATTCATATTGGATTCTTAGAAGCATTGGGCTTAGGCAATAGAGCCAATGCTACTAATTTCCAATATCATCTCCAAAGGCAAAACAGGAATTTCAACAATTCATCAAATATTGATTCTGATAAGGAACAAAGCATATGGGATAATTCTTCTGATTCTGAAGGGGCAATTAGTACTAAAACCAATCGAAAAAGCGAATTCGAAATGGTGAAAAAAAGTGCATTCTACGAAGTTAAAAGGAAGCTAGAGAGCTTATTGAAAGAGCACAAGAATGCTAAATTTGTAGTGACAGGATTTAGTTTAGGAGGAGCACTTGCTATTTTATTCCCAACAGTGTTAATGATACAAGAAGAGAAAGAATTAGTGGAAAGGTTGCTTGGTGTGTACACATTTGGGCAGCCAAGAATTGGGGACATACAATTGGGGAAATTCATGGAAGCTCAATTGAATAATCCACTTCCTAAATACTTTAGAGTGGTTTATTGTAATGATCTTGTGCCTAGGATGCCTTTTGCAGAACATATCTTCTCCTACAAGCATTTTGGAGTCTGCCTTTACTATGATAGCTGCTACTCCCTGCAAGTATGCACTACTACACTCTCTCTTTCTATTTAAATTTTTGCACATTTTAATATATAAGACATAATAGTAACACACTAGCAGTCTCACATGTTTATAATTGTAAAATGGATATGCTACATTAAAATTTCTTTTAAAAAAAGAATGTCATGGCATCATTTATATAATTACATTTAGATTTAGTAACAATTTTAAGTAATTGGTAACCTAATTTGTTGTGTGTATATGTAAAAAGAAATTTAAGGAGGAGCATCCAAACCCAAATTTCTTTGGGTTAAGGTACATGATCCCACAGCACCTAAATGCAGCATGGGAGTTGATCAGAAGTATAGCAATGGAGTATACTCATGGGCCAGAGTACAAGGAGGGATGGTGCTCCACAATTTTTAGGGTAACTGGATTAGCTTTCCCTGGCGTTTCTGCCCATGGCCCCAGAGATTATGTTAATTCTATTAGGCTTGGAAAGGAACGTGCTTCTCACGTGTCCTTCATCAAAACCTTCTTGCACAAACAATGTCATGGGTTGCAGCACTAACAATGGCTACTTTTTTTTTTTTTTGTACATCAGAAATACATCAAACCCCCTTCCCCTCCTACACTACGTACAAGATACGTACTCCACTACTACTACTAATTAATTGTCATTTTTATTTCACTAAAATGATATAACTTTTACACTAAAATGATGTAAAAGGTGTTATGAGTTGAAAATAACTTTATAATGAATTAATTAGGAGTATTACTTCACTTATAAATTTGACTTTTTAGAGGGGTGTGCTCAATTTAGTTTGACTTTTTACCCTAAGAAAAACATGCATCGGCAGGCCAATCATTGGAGAAGGAATACTTAAAAGATATTCTTTATTTCTTACATTACAAAAATTAATGTAAAAAGAAAATATTGTATGCAAAGGATATAAAATAAAATAAGAAGGAAAAATGACAAAAAAAAATAATCATTTTGAAGTAGAGAGTTATAATAATCTAAAAGGAAAAAAAATAATTAGAAACTCATGATTTTATTGATTTCAGTTGAATTTATAAATTAATTTCAACAATTAATGATTTTAAATCACTTCAATTATTGATTAATTGACAATATATTAATAATAATTACATAATTAAGATCAAACAGTTAAAAATATATATATAATCAGATTAGTAGTCTAATAATTGAGTGTTTGTTTGAATATGATACAATTCAAAGATTCATAGGTTGAAATCTCCTATGTTTTAATAATTTTTAAAGTAAAAAAGAATTAATTAATATTCAATTTTGAAATCAATAATCAACTCAAATCTTATCCAACATATAGGAAAATTGTAAAAAATTTCTTTTTATTTAATAAATACAACATAAATAGTATTAAATTATCAATCAACACCTTAATTTATACATTAATAACTAATTAATTTTCTCACGAATTAATCCGCTTATTGTGTGGGTAATCTACAAGCTAGCAAGTAAGCTAATAACTTTGATTTATATAATGGAAATTAAAATCAAGAGAAAATGTAATATATACATGCTTAATTATAATCAATAATTGAATAGTATATATAGTTGAATACTAAAAATACACAATAATATTAATTGTTGATAGAAATTTCAGGAACAAATAATTCAGACTAAGCATTAATCTCTGCCTTTTTTTTTTTTTTTTTTAATGGGCTTATAACTATTAAAAATATGAATTTACGAGTGTACACTCAATTAAAAATTAAAAAAAAAAAAAAAAAACATATTGTTGAGTTTTGGGCTTGGACAAGTGTTCTAATTTTTTAGTAAAAATTTTGGGCTTTTCTTAATTAATGGGCTTATAATTATTTTTAATTAGTAGCAAAAATGCAGGAAAGCTGGTGATCCTGAAAAGGCAGAGACAACTTTCTAAGTAGCATTGGGCAGTTAGATGGGCGAATAGACCTGTAAGCTTAGCTGAACAAGCAGATCAAAAAGTTATTGCGGATGCAAAAGCAGCCTCCAGATTGGGAAACAAATATCTAATGGACCTCTGTATCATTGCATCCAAGCTAGCTTATGAGAATGCCAAAGTTGTTGAAAATGTTGTCACTCGTCACTGGCAGGCAAGCACTGCTATACTTCTATCATTCTTTTCAACTTAATTTTCACAAAAAAGCAGGAAAAACATATCTAATAATGAAATCATTTTCGACTATTGACAAAAACAGATGAATTTTGTGGGCTTCTACGATTGCTGGAATGGTATCTATACTAGAAATTATTATTATTATTACTATTTTTTTTATAGGTTTGGGTTTGGATGGGGACCCAAACCCAAATTTCTTTGATGGGAATGGGAGCTGTTAAAAAGTTTTATAATAGGATACATTTATGGGCCAGAGTACAAAGAGAGCTGGGTGTCTACATTGTTCAGGATACTAGGACTGCTGATTATGTCAACTCTGTCAGGCTTGGAAAGGAACGACTTCTCTACTTGTCTTCCTTAAAAACCTTTGATCTCAAGCAATATGGAGAAGGCTAGGCAGGCAAAGCAGTTCCTTCAATTATATTAATTTCATGTTATGATGCTTTAATTGGGATTTTCATGTTAATAAGATGTCAAGAATTATTATGAGAGCTGGATAATTTATTTCTCCCTGTTGGTACTTGTTAGGTCAGTATGTGGCCTTTTATATCTATTCATTGAATAAAATTATGAATCATATGGTTATAATAATATATTCTGAAAAGAAGTTTGGTGGTTTCTTCAAGTGAAAAAGGAAATGAAAAAAACGTACAACATGCTAAGAATGGGCAGAGAGAGAATAATTTATGGAGAAAAAAACAAGTTTGGCTTTTGTCGTTAATTATTATTACACCGCAACATTAAACTTTTTTTTTTTTTTTTTTATAAAAATAAAATTAAAAAGATGTAACTTTTCACTTTTTTTTTTTTAATTTTATTTTATCAAATGTAACTTTTCACTTTAATAACCAGTATTAAATTAATGAAAATTTTCGTGATTTAAAGGTTTTTAACTTGAAATTGTACTTTTCTACATCTTTAAAAGTAGCAAGAAGATTAATAAGATTATACTTAATTAGCATAAGTCAAGTCATGTTTATTATAGTGTAAAGAAATCAATATATTTACAAATTAATTATGTGAACAGTGTTTATTTGGATTACAAAAGATAATGAAATATATTCCAAATTCGTTGGATCAACCAATAATTTTTAATATAAATGGCTAAGGGTGATGTAACGGATCTAAAAAAAAAAAAAAAATCTCAAGTTTAAATTTGATAGATGGCTAAAATTATTTGAATTTATTTATATTCATAACGAATTGTTAAATTTATGAGTTTGTGTTTATAAGTTTATACTTTGTATTTAGAATTTATAACAAATATTTAAATTGTACGTAATATTTCCACTAAAAAAAAATCATTGGATCACGTCATTAATAATTGTACATCAATTGTTGGACCTGGAAAGAGGAGTTAATGAGTTAAAGTTGGAGGCAAACTTATTATGTAATTGTAGGCAAATAAATTAATAATCCAGTGATTAAATACTTAATTAACTAATTTCATCCTAAAAAAAAAAAAAAAGAAAGAAAGAGGGAATATCTTATAAAGGGAGTAGAGTATGCCAATATTACATCTTATCACAATTCACAAACAAACATGATGATCTGTTCATTTCAAGAGGACTGAATTTTATATTCCCAATTTCACGCACTCCCAAGTCTTTGTCTTGTCTTTTTTTTTAATTTTTGATAAACCGAAGTCTTGTCTTAATTTGCATCATTTTGAATAGAAAATAAAAATAGAAATACAAAAATATTAAATTTTCCCTATTTGTAATGTGCACATGTTTCACAATCTACCAAATCAATTATACTAGTAAGTAGTATTGCATGAATCATAAATGTATCTATAAAAAAAAAAATTAATGATGACAAGAATAACGCATTATTTTTATTTGATAAGATTCAATATATTGTACTTTTATTATAATGAAATTTGAACCCTCCTATTAAAGCAAGTGATAACAAAAATTCCTTTTTGTCTAAGTATATGACCACATCAACGGATGAAATTTGAGCCATTTGTTATAATTCCTTTTATTATATTAGTTATATTACTGTTTCTGTTATATATATATATATTAATTAAAAAATGAAAATCAAAAATTGAAAAAAATAAAATTGAAGAACATGAACTCACCTAATAATACGTCAACGGAGAAAGAGACCAAGAAAGTTACAATAGTAATCAGCAACGACAGAGGATCAAAGTGGTGATGGCCGGATGAAGCAGTGGCCTACAGAGGAGAGAAGCTCGCGGTGGTGACGCAAGCAGTTGGACCTCAATCGTAGATTTCAGTTGCAATTCATATCTATTGATTCAGTGTTGACGGCGACTGAACGGAGCTGAATGGTGATGGTCGAAGCAGACTCGATGCATCACCTCACCACCCGTGCCTCACAAGCCAACGTTGACTCGCTCCAGCTCAATCCCAACCGTTGCTCAACTCCGACGTCTCCAAGCGGTGCTTTAATTTATTAATTAAATAAATAAAATATATTATATTTTTGTTTTCTTTAGTTTCAGGAGCTTCAATAAAACATATTACATTTTTTCAGTTTTCAGGTGCTTCAATTTCTATTAATTAATTAAATAAAACATATTATATTTTTATTTTCTTTAAGAATTTTAATTTTAATTTCCTTGTAAAAAATAAAGATTTTTTTTAAAATACAAATTCTTTTTTATTTATTAAAATTATTTAATTAATTAAATTTTTTTATTTGTAATTTATTGTGAGTTCCATATTGTTTATTTCAAAAAATTTCCTAATGAAAAACTTTTTGTGTTGGGTAATTTATTGTATGTCTCATATTATTTATTTTAATTTTTTTTAGCTAAGTTTGTCTTAAGGGTCATTCTCTTTTCTCATTCACTCTCACCTAACTGTATTTGTATGCCACTCTCTTTCCTGTTGTAACGAAATGGCTCAAATTTCATTATAATAAAAGTGTCGGTATTCAATCTGACCAAATAAAAGTACAAAGACTAAATTCAAAGAACAATAAAATTACAAGAGCAAATAATGCATTATTCCATGATGAGAAAGGTCATTGCATTAATTATATATGATTATTTTTATTTTATTATTTTATATTTTAAATGTTACTAATTTCCAATCTCCATCATATATATATATATATTTAACATGTCTTTAATATCATTGAAATTATAAAATTTAACATGTAAAAAATAAATTATTTAAATTAATAAAAATAATGTCATTTTTATGTTTAATTTCGTAACAATTTAATTTAATAAACTTGACTCATAATCAAATTATACAAATATTTTTATAGTTTACATCCCAATTAATATATACTAGAGTTCTGATATTATTAATAATTTTTAAAATAATAATTCAATTTAATTCTATAAATAAAATTGAATTAACAACATATGATCTATATATGTATGCTATTAAAATAAGAAATTTGATACTAATAAAAATTAACAATAATGTCATTTGATGTATAAAATTTTCACAACAAAAAATCTTTAATAACATTGTTATAATAAAATGTTAATATTTGATAATATCATTAACATATTGATAGAAGTATATAATTGATATTAGTTATTTTTTTAATGATAAATATTAAATTAATAACTATCAATTAAGATCTAATTAATATTTGTTATTGTTATAGTGTAACCTAATATAGCACGCAACAATTTTTTCTGTCTCCCTCAAAGGTTTTATTTTTTTTAATTAAAAATGAGGAAGTATTTGTCTACGCAACGCAATTGGAAAAAAAAAAATTTATACAAGACTTTCAATCTTTGGCTATTAGCCCAGGGTAATTTTAGAAATTTATTTTTACTTTTTTACACCTGGCTTTATCAGTCTTTTTCAATTTTTAGATTATTTTTCTTGACTTTATACTTAACTTTTATCATTCATTCATTCCATCAATGAGGTTTTTTCTTTTTGTTTTTTTCCCAAAAAATTATGAAAATTCTTAATTTAGTAGTTATCCAAATCACTTAACGCACTGTTGTTTGCCCCTTTGGCACCCTCATCTGTAAAAAGAATTAGTCAATTTCATTAGATTGATGCATCGTCTGTTTATTATAGATGCAACTCCATTTTCATGGAAAGTGGCTCTACAGTTTGGTCCTGCTCATTTTTGCTTAGGTAATTTATCTAGTATTGTGTTTTAGCCTTACAAAAAACATTAACTTGCTCTCTTTCATGATTTTAATTAATTTGTACTTTGAATTCATTAATTTTATTGACTTGTATTATATTTACTTGTTAAATTTAAAATTTATTTGTAAATTCTATTAATTTTTGGTAAAATTTAATCAAACTATATAAACAATTTTATAGAGGAGCAATTAAAATTTATAGTCTAACTAGAGATAACTAAAATTCTTGGTTGCGCTATTATGTTTACGTTATTGCTTTTGCTTTACTAAGAAAGGAAAAATGAAATATTTTCATCCTACTGGATAAAATTATCCATTTGACAATGAAAGTTTTAAATAATATTGGATTTTATCTAATTAACGATCCAATTAAATAAATATTTACACATCGAAATATAATTTAGTTGTAAATGTATATATTATTTGAGTAATTGACCCAATTAAGTTAGATTCTCCCTCTCCTAATGCTAAAAAAAATTTAAATAAATATTTTTATAAATTTATAAAACATAAATTTCACCCATGCATATAGAATTATAGTTATTTGATACATGAAACAAAGTAAATATTCAAGATAAGAGGTAAGAATTCAAATTTCACTATTGTTGAAACTTCTCCTACTTTGAGAATGTCTAGGAAATTGAAAATTTTAATTTGTAAATCAAGAAATGGATTTGGATAGAAACAAATTAAGTCACATGTATACAACAATAGATCAACAAAAATGCATTTGTTTATGTAGAATTGCTATTTTCTAGGTATCAATTAATATTATTTCTCATAAATAGCCCTCAAGGAAACCAGGATATATGCCCATAACTTCATCCTTTATATATTACTTTAAATTCGACCCTGGAAATATAAATATATCAGCAGCATGGGTAGGTAGTTGAAGCCTGATCATAAACTCCAAAAAAAAAAAAAAAAAAAAAAAAAACTCCAAAAGCAAAATAAATAAATAAATCGATACAAACTTTTATAAAAGATTATATATATATATATATATATATATATATATATTGTGCAAAGGGATCGGGAATGGAGAATTAAACTTGAATCTATTGCTCATGATATATATGCACTTACCACTAGCTAAGTCTTGGTGCTTGGTGTAGAAAATAATATTTTTCCTTACTAACAAAAACTCCACTATTAGATGTTGGGTAAACAGGTCAATAACTTCATAATTCAACTGTTTTATAATTTGTAAATTAAAAGATGTGAAACCCTAATTATTTTCCATTTGAAAAATGTGAAAGATAATTTGAAACCCTAATTATACTTAGATTGAATTTTTTATAAATTTCTAAAGAGAAAAACATCATAAGAGTTGAATTTTATTTTTAAATTTTTAGATAATGAGTACTACTCTTGTGTTATTAAAATTGAATCTAATCATTCATGGCCTTTTATATATCAATATCTGGTAGACTAAATGAATTTGAAGTAAATTAAATCTGCTGTGAAAAAAAAAACATTTATTGTTGAGATTGAGATTTTTTTGGTATAGTTTAGTTAGAAAAGTCAAAATTTGATATAGGTATATAATATGAATAGAATTAATTATTTTAGCAATATGAAGTAATATAAATAAAAATAATTAAGAATCATAATTGTGTCAAATATAATTAAATTTATTTTCATATTTTTTAATAAAAATAAAAAAATAATTCATTTTCTAATTCAATAATCTTTATACTCATCAAAGTTAAAAAAATAAATAAAGAAAGAAAGAAAATCAAGTGTATAGTTTCGATAATGGTAATCAATTATCAATAAACAAAATCAATTATTAATTGCATCACAATAATTCAATAATTAAAAGGGTGGTGATATTGCCAGAGCCAAAAGGCTATGGCCACACACAACTTATTAAATATATCAAATTTTTTCATAAATATACTATTTTCTTTTTCTCTCTATCTCTGTGGAATGCTTTTTAATTTTTATTTACTCCTTTTTTTTCTCTTTCCGTTGTTCTTTATGTGACCCTTTTTATTCACTTTCTTTATTCTTATAATGAATAAAATTACTTTTCATTGTACAAATTTTACATAATTGGAATCTATTCTTTTTTGTTTCTCTCAAATTTTCAATTTCAATTCTTGAATTTCATTTTTGCCACCAAGTGTTTCAACATATAAAATTTTTAATTAAATATATTTTACTGAAATTTCTTTCTAAAATATTAAAATAGACCAATTTATCTCACTTTCTATTGCATTTACTCGTTTCTTTTTATTTTTCCATTTCTCTTATTATTATTATTATTATGTTATTCCCCTTTTTTATTAAATATATTGAAAAATCTAAGTAATTTTGAGAAAAAAATTATTTTTTTAGGGAAAAATTTTGTTTTAAAGGAAATATATTATAAAATATATAATAATCTAAAAAAAAGTTATTTGTTAGTGCACACATTATGTAATAATACACTTCAATTATAGTCGTGATACTATATATTAGTTAAAAGTACAAAAAATAAAAAAAATAAAAATTAACAAGTTTCTTCAAGATATTGCCATCAAACATACTAATTTTAAGAAAAAATTATAATTATAAACTGTTATCGAATTAAAAAAAATCTTAATTGATACTTAAAACTAAAAAAATATGATAAATTATTTTATAATAATAAAACTTCAATAGTAAAATAACTGCAATAGTACAATGAAAATAAATATAAAATGTTTATTATGACAACTAAATAAAGTTTTCAAAAATAATTAATAACAAATATAATATTCAAAGTATATAAATTAGCCTAAAAAAAATACAAAATGGCATGCAAAAAGTAAATAAATAGCTAAAATATTCATTTAAAAAAAATTGAAGGGTCTCATAAATAATAATGGCGAGGGAAAGAATGAATAAAAAGAATCCCATAAATAATAATGAATAAAAAAAAAAGTGAATGATAAGAGTCCAAAAATAATAATGGAGAGAAAAAAAAATACATATTTATGAAATAAAAAATTGAAACATTTAATCACAACTTTGTTTGATATGACAATATGGCCGCCCTAATCAAAAATGGACAAAACGTTGCAATTGAATTCTGCTGAATAAAATTACATGTTTGTGATTCTTTATCAATTTGTATTGGCAGAGAGTCACGCTGAAAATGACGATGACATAAGGCAGCCCACAGTCAAATTGCCTAGTGCTGTCTTATTATTAGTGATACAAACAATTAAGAATAAGATACATTACAGTTTATGACATTTTATATTATTTTAAATAAAAAAAATTATATTAATATAATTAATATATAAGAAATGATATTATACATATAAATGTTTATGATATTAAAAATTTTAATATTTACATATTATAAAAATATTTATAATAAGATCTGTCTAATGTATTAAGACATTTTTGAAATTAGTTTAATGACTCGTTGGTCAAAGGAATGATTAGAATACTAATTTTTTATTCTATTGCTTCGACTAAAAAAAAATAGTAAAAATAATTAAAATTAGTAATTTGAATAAAAAATAAGAAATATAAATATTTATTAATTGTTAAATTTTTTTTTGAGAGAGAAAAAAAATTATAAATTTATTTGAAAATGACAGATTCGAAGATAAATATAAAAATATAGTAAATGTGATAGAAGAAGAAATAAATATATTGAAATTCAAAATAAATTGGTAAAATAAAAATATCTTTAAATGAATAAAAATAATCTATTAAAAATAAAGTCAAATAATAAAAAACTTTAAACTCAATTATAATTAATAACAAATTCATTATAAATTATTTTTAAGATAATTAAATTTATATTACCCATTTAAAAATTTAAATTTTTAGTGTGAAAAGAAGAAGAAGAAGATGAAGAAGCTTCTCATGTTAAGATCAACAATCTCACCTAACTTGTAGCTATTGTGGACTTGAGGAATCACCTCCATGTGCACAGCCAACAACCTCAATTCCTCCTTCAATCAAGGCTTCATTAATGTACTTTTATCTCTATAAATATCATTGTAACAAATCTTGTAATTACACAATTTATTAATACAATTTATATGTTCATCATGTAATCTAACATAGTATTAGAGCCTAAGAGCTCAGTAAAGGTCTGAGTTTCAGCCTCTGCAAAACACAAAATTCAAAAAATTCATTGTTTTTCAGTATCCTCAAATCTATCCTAATTCACCTCTTTATGCACACGTTAAATTTTTTTTTTGACCACGTAATCTAAAAGCATCCGTTATTCTAAGAATTATGAAACAAATCGGAGCTTCATCGGACTCTGCACGCGCTCTCACGCGTCGACCAAAGGAGCTGAGCTGGTCTTTACGCGCGTCACGCACTGGTTGGAGGTTGAAGACAATCCAGTCAGCAACCATGTCAGCAAATCCATCCAGTCAACATCTACGTGAACCATTCAGCTTCTGACTTGTTGCACATGTCAGTGCCACGTGTAATCTTACCATACAATCAAAGTCAACCATGTCAGTCAATCCGATTTTGTCACGTGTCACATGTCAGTGCCACGTGCCATATGCCACACCACCAAGTCAACGTCACGTCATCCAATCAGAATCCGCCATGTGTCACCTATCAATGCCACGTGGCCCAATAAACTTATGCCATGTGTCATATGTGGGACTTATGTTTCACCACTGTCGGACATGTGACCCATTTATATTGTGCCACATGTCAAACGTGAGCCAGCTTCTGCCATGTCATCATCCAGACTCGGATGTGACCCGACCTGATCCGCTCAACTGCCTGACCCGAATCCGTTCAGATCCACGGTCTGGTTATCTTTCTGACCAAACCGGTTCAATTTGTTTTGACCAATCCAGTTCGTGATTTTTATACCGATTTTTAATAAAATCAGACCCGTTCCCAAGGTTTTTAGACATTATGAGTTCAATTTTATAGTCTTTTTGCAAAATTTCGCATTTTCTTGACTCTACCTTAATTTTCTATGTTTTTCTGACAACCGGTTCGACCCTTTTCTTACCGGTTTTGAATGAACCTTTACTAGTTCCCAAGGTTTTTAGACCTTCTGAATTCAATTTTGCTGTCCATTTTTCAAAATTTTGCTTCTTTTTGTCTGTTTTTAAACCTACCTCAATTTTTCGTGTTTTTATGACCACCCGGTTCAACCCCTTTCCTACCGGTTCCAAATGAACCAAGATTGGTTTCCAATGTTTTTAGACCTTCTGAAATCAATTTTGCATTTTGTTTTGCAAAATTCTGTCACTTTCTATATTTTTTGTCTCTGCCTCAATTTTTTGTATTTCTTTAACCGGTCGGTTCAACCATTTTCCGACTGGTTCTAAATGAACCATCATTGGTTTCTGAAATTTTTAGACCCTATGAATATATTTTCGGTCTTTATTTTATCATTTTGTGACTCAATCTTCTGTTTTGGGCATTTTGAAATCATATTTGCCATTCTGAATCTATTTCTAACATCTATTTTACCAGTTTCTGAATTTATCTCCTCTTTTAGGTAGTCTGATTTAATTTTTTGGCCTTCTAAAACCATTTATGGCATATGTTTCAAAGCTAGATCTCTTGTCTTCACATGCTTTGTCACGTATCCTGTCTATGTTTTGCCATTAAGATGGCTCTTCCTGTTGCCACATGTTCCGCCACGTATCTAAATCTGATATGTTTTACCAGATTCCATTATGTATTATGTCTTCATGAAATTTTTTTTCTCATTTATTTTCTTGTTCTACTACGCTTATCAGTTGGTATGTCTTTATTTTCTGTTTTTAATATGTATTCTATTTTCTGCTTCAACCTGTTTTTCAAATTTACTGAGCAATCTCAGATTGACATCTACGATACCACCTTTAATTTGAGAGAAGGTGTTAGTATGAAAAGAAGAAAAAGAACAATCTTCTCATGTTAAGGTCAACAATCTCACCTAGCTTCTAACTATTGTGGACTTCAAAAACCACCTCTATGTGCACAGCCAACAATCTCAATTTCTCTTTCAATCAAGGTTCCATTAATGTACTTTTATCTCTATAAATATCATTGTAATTACACAATTTATTAATACAATTTATCATGTAATCTAACATAAATTAAAAAAATTAAAAACTTGAAAAGTATGCCCATTTAAAAGTTAAGGAAAAAAAAAAAAGAGCTTCATGAGTCACTAACCTAAGAAGCGTTTTGCATATATATACCAACTGAAGAAAAAATGAACTATGGGCTAGGATGAAATCATTGCATTAGAGAGGGACAACACAAAATGGGAATTGAATAATGTGAAACCATGAAATATATAAAATGGTGCCGTATTTTTTAAGGCTATCTCCAAGAGAGTGACAATTTTGCCGTTCATATCATAATTTGGCATAGAAAATACTTTAATGGAGTGGTAATTTACACACTAATTATGGTGTGGGTTATAGTACTACGTTAATATTGGCATGGTACTTTACAACATCATTTGCACTTTTTTGATTTTGTTTTTTTTTAATTACAAAAGATTATAAAATGAGAGATAAAAAAAATATCTATGAAATATTTTTTTTAGTGCTAGAAATAGAATTGGTGGTTAGAGATGAATTTACTGTAGTTACGTAATTTTAGTATAAAAGTTACTGCATTTTGATATTATGGGTTGAAGATAACCTTACTGAGTTACAGGAAAATGGGGATATGAAAGTAATTTTGGTGGGGATGGAGCACTATTTCAGTGAACAGTGCCCATCTATCCACTTTTAATGTAATTAGACAGTAACCCTTGCGTTACCTCGGGTATACAGATTTTTAATACTCAATTTTAATAATAACTATTAAAATTTAATTTAATTTTTTTTTTTTTTGAAAACACCTCTAAAGGATTTTATTGATTATCAGAATTGAGAACAATAGCAATGCAAGGATGGCACACATCAACCCACTCTTGCAGATCAGACACAGAACTTAAAGAGCGAGCTAAAGTATGAGCTGCCCCGTTCGCTGATCTTCGAATAAATCTTAACTCACAGGCATCAATTTCCTGCATGAGTATCTTACAATCATCAATTAATAAACCAAAAGAAGATCGGTCGGCCTTGTTGCCTCGAATTGCTTGGCAGATCAACAAG
>CATKHJ010427239.1:0-19751 GCA_949750685.1 Vernicia montana | reverse complement strand
TAACTCATAATATACAAGAATAAACATGTATATAACTCATGAAAGAACTCATAACTCATGTATAGATGGATATAGAAATCAAGCTCGTAATATTTGGAGCAGAGGCACTTTATTAGCATGCTCACCTCGTAAATAAGGATAGATGCTGGTTTAGCATACCCTTTGCTCGTAATAAGAGTAGAGGTTTAATAACATACTCTTGCTCATGATACATGAAATGAATCAGATTCCACGTCTAGGACACTTTACCCTTCCTAGATAGGGGCAGGATATTATACCCTATCCACTGGGTTACAATGTGCACAAAGTCTAATGATTAACCTACATTAGTAGGGGATTTCTATACCATTAAGATTATCACATATAGATAGAATAATTTGGGTTCTCATACTCATAGATATATAACCATATTTGGTGCTCATGCTCATAAACATATATTGATATATGGTCCTTATAAAAGATAATAATTAGCAAATGGCTAATTAAGAACTCATAAAATTCAATGGAACATTTGGTTAACTCATATACTCATACTCATAGATATGTAACCAAATTTGATGCTCATACTCATATACTTATATACTTATGCTTTTACATATACATGTACTTATACTCATACTCATTACTTTTGGAAAGCATATATATATTCATACTTTGTAAACCTTTAAGGATTTCATATAGTTTTCATGGATTCAATTACTCATGGCTCGTGAACAATTATTTACATGTCATATATATAACAAGTGTCAAATGGACACATTGTTCTCATGATGGCATATAGCCCAAGAATTCCGAAGCAATACAAAAGCTTCTCATGAATAAATGGTATGACCAATATAATTCATGGACAATATGAATTATCTCATAATGCAAGAAATTATATTCTTGGTGGCATATACATTGAAGAAGGCATTAGAAGCATTTTCGGTTCAAATACAAATATAGTAGAATATTTTTTACTCACCTCTTGCTATTCCTTTCCCATGCTCATATCACCATTTCCGCACATATAGCTCATCATTTCTCTAACTCATCTTACCTACACATAAAGTTTCAATTCGCATATCAATTACTCTTCATGTAACCTTAGTCTTATAACTTGTTTTCTTCAAATCTAATCATAGATTCTCACTCTTTACTCTTAACTATCACTTCGTTCTTAACCATTTACAAAATACCCAATCTGATTTTAGGGTTCGGTCATTTTAGGGTTCTATGGATTTAACACAATAAAACTCATATCTTGCAATCAATGCTATAAATATCATCCATTGAACTCATAATTAAGTATTAAACCTTACTTAAACGAAACCCAAAAGGAAAATCAAAGATCAGAATATTTACCTCAAGAATTTCCTTTTAGCCTCAAATCCATAGATCTCCCAAATCAAGAACAAATCTCTTTAGATCTTGTATACCCTTTAATATCTTGAGTATAAAAGACTAATCTTAGCCTTAGAGAATTATATTTAGTGTTTGATAGTGTTTGAAAACTATCGGGGTCAGAGAAAAGAAGAAAAATTTAATTTTCTCGAAGTGGGCTGCTACTGTCTTTATTAGCCCCGACTAATGTTGTTGTCACTGTTCTCTTTAAACCAAAAGGTCCAAATCAGGTAGAAGCGTTGCGTCCCGAGTCGTGCCCACTGTCGCAGTCGCGACTTTGACTCGGCACACTACTTAGCGAAATTCAAGCCTTTAAGTCAATATCTCTACTGTTCACACCGAAGGTCGAAGACCGAAGTCGAAGACCAAGCCCAGAAAATCTATTGTTCACACAGAGAGGTCTTGAACGTGCGTTCACCAATTTGAATGAGCGTTCAAGCCCTGCAACAGCCAAAACTCATCATACCATCATAAACTCATTCCATGCCATCATAAACTCATTCCATAGGCCTTATTTCATTACCAACATACTCAAATACCAATCAACACTCAACATATAACTCATAGATCATAATATTCACATGATACACATCTTGTAATTCATTCTCATACAATGATCAATCAAGACATCTATATGAACTTGAGTCTCATAGAATCCTTGCATTTTCAATTCAATCCGATATGACACTTGAAACTCACTTGACTTAGATCCCGAAAAATTCACTCATAATCTCATAACATGGCAACCTTTATACATTATTCATCCATACTTACTTCATATAAGGCTAATACATAGTTAGGGTATTACACCCATGCCCTAGGATCGTCGCGGCTCGAAAGCCGGGTCGTGACAACATATTAGGCAGAAGACTACGAGGTAAAAAGACACCTAAACAAAGCTAGGCAGAAATCAGCTAAGTAGTTCTCTATTGAGAGAACCGAAGTACCTAAACGCAAATGAAGTCAAAGAATACAAAGTGACTTTAAAAAATAAAAATAAAAATAGCATAACAAAATTGCTATTAAAGACCCAGCAAGCGAACACGAGGTGATTCTCTACTGAGAGAACAATAACCTTAGCAAGATAGTTTGCTATCAAGGAAACAAACAAGTAAAATATCAAAAGCATGATTACGCGAGGTCGAAATCAACCAAAGCCGTAAAAAGAAACTAAGTATGCTTTCAAAAAATCAAGCTACATAAATGTAAATGTGCGAAATAGTGAAAGAAAAAGGGAATTGTATTAATTGTTGAATTAATTACAAAATGTACATATAAAAAAATTAAAAAAAAAAAAGGGAGAAAGTGATCAAGAAGCAGGAGGCTGTTGGGAGGAGCTTGGAGCTGCAGGAGGAGTCAAAGTGGAAACAGGACGAACAGAGGTTGAAGAAGCAGGAGACGAAGTCGAACTGGTTGGAACGAACATCCGCATTGGTACATGAGCAAGGACCTCGGGGAATTTAGCAGCGCAGGCATCGATCCCCATATTATAACAGGATATCACCCTTGTTACTGAGTCTAAAGCTAACGTTATACTCTAAAAAAGATAAGAAGTTTTGGATGATAGTAGCTTTTTGGTCCTCAGCCTTCTTACGAAGACACTCAGAGCTATTAAGCTTATCTTTGAGATAGGTAATTTGCTTCTCAGCAACTTCAAAATTCTCAATCAGTTTGGGATAATCTTTAACCAGTTCCCCGAGGTCAGATATCTCAGCTTTCAATTTTTCAACTTCAGATCGGAGCTCTTCTACTACCTTCTGGCGATCCAAAAGATCAGAATCCTTGCTCTTCACTTCAGCTTCAAAGTCTGCTAACTTGGCGGATAAAGTTGCAGATAGTCTCTCCAATTCTTCAGATTTCTAGGTAAAGAGACCCTTATAGTGATCTCTCTCCCCAAACAAGTTTTTAGCTTCACCTCGCAAACTTTCTAACTCTACCAAGTCACTTTGCTTCTTCTTCTCCTCCTCTAGTGCAGCCCACAGAGACAATTTCAAGATTCAATTTATTTGTCTCCTCCTGTTTCGAAATCTGGAGAGATGAGATCGTGATGTTCTGTTTATTTATAACATCTTGATAAGATAAAAAGGACCTTCGCACCATGGATCAGTACCGGGCGAATTCGGTCAACTTCTCTCTAAATTTTTTATTTAACTTTGTCAACTAAAAAACAAAAGCAAAAGACAGATAAGATCATAAGCTAGAAATAAAAAGCAAGAAAGGAACAGATGATTGAAAGTATATTTACCTCGTCAAGAGTCGATTCAGAATCTATAAGCAGTTGTTTGGAAAAAGTAGGCTTCATCACAGAAGGGACTTCGAGCTCGGCTCATTCGATTGCAGACGAAATACCCTCATTCAAAATAGGGGCTGGAGGTGATGAAGGAACAAGTTCACTTTGAGGCACAAGAACAGTTTCAGGTCGCGGGACGACCTCAGTTTCAGTATTACCAGGGACTTCATCCACAGCAGGATCCTTCACAGCCTCTACATTTTCCTCTCCTTCCCTAGCAATTATCGAGGCAGGCAACACGTCATCTACCTCAGCTGGGAAGAGAAAGTCAGGGTCGGAGATAGGAATGACAGAGGAAGGAATGAAGTTGTCCACCTACTCTATTTGGTCCATAAAGTCGTCTAAGGAGACGCTTTGAGGAGGTAGAATAGTGGAAGTAGCCCGCCCCGAACTCTAGATTGCTGAAAGAAATAGACAGAAAATCAGCATAAAGTAAAAAAGATAGTACGCAAATAGAAAATAAAGAGAAACATGAAAAACCTACTAAATTGAAGAGATCATCACAGCAGGATGTTTGAGGAGACTCATCGCATACAAAAAACATACCTAAATCAAGTTCTGGGTTAGCAGGGATAGAAGGCTCGTCAACAAGAGTAGTCCCCATCCGCATAACCTCGTCAACAATTTGACGAGGTGGAACATTTTCATGGATTCGTTCAACTATAACATCAAAAATGTCACTATTATAAAGTCAATCTCTGAAGGGGACAGAAGTAGTCCGCTCATAAGAGAAAGAAGAATCACCTGTTGATTTGCGGACGAGCTCGGAGACTGGAAGCACATCCTCTCCATCACTGGAGATAGCAATGGGAGGATCTTGAGGTGGTACAGTGGTAAGGGCTAAAGTAGCCGCAATGGAGGCGACCACCTGGCCTGCTGCTCTCGAAGCTGAAGAAGTAGTCTCAACCACTGACTTCGCTGTTAGAGCAGCTGGGACGACGACTTTAGATTGAGAAGAGCTGCTAGTGGTTGCCTTTACCAGCCTTCTCTTCTTTTTGGGAATAGGCTTGATTGGGGATGAGGAAGCTTTTCATTTCTCCCCAGTAGAGGACTCATCACCCCAATCAGAAGCATTGGCAGCTTGAAGCTCACCAGTTTGCTCCACCAAAATAGGGAGGAAAGCAGCTTCGTTATATGGTGAAGAAGTGAGGCCCTTTGCCAGCTCATGAATTTTCTTATACGAGTTGTCCTTATTTGTGAGCCAAACTACAAAAATAATAGTAAAAGTCAATAAAAATTAAACTCAAAAGGAAACAAAAGGCGAAGTCAGGAAGAGGTAAAAACTCACCCCTAATGTCCTTAATGACGAGATGCATAGTCTTACCTCGTATATCCTTAATACGAGAAGCAAAGTCAAGCTTCCCCATATCATAAGAACAATTGTCCTTTATGAGGGTCTCCATGGCCATAATTTCTTCAAGAAACAGATTCATAGGGATGTCAGGGAGGCCATAAATGGCAGGAACCTGGAGAGCACCTCGGAAACCGAAGCCCTCACCACCTCGAAACTGTTCCTTAACCACCACCGTAGCAAACTTGGTGTGCTAGTTATTCACCTTGTTAGGTTTGTTAATAAACAAATTGCGCCCAGGCTTCGAGCCAGTGCACCATACCCGTCTGTTGCCAGATCAAATGAATTTAAAGAAGTATTAAAACATCCTTACAGTTGAGCGCAGACCCAAGGCTTTGCAAATCACCTCGAACTGATGTAGGTCTTGAATTGAGTTCGGTGAAAACATCATTGGATTGATACAGAAGTAGTTGAAACACTCCATTAAAAAGGGAGATGGTGGAAATCGCAAACCAGCCTCGATTTGGTGATAAAAGAAGATGATGATCGATATCCTTAGTCATCTCAACAGTATTAGGGATGCTGGAATTGACAAAAATTCTAGCATCTGATTTTGAGAAATCCACAGCGAACTTCTCTTGATCTTCTAGATTCTCGGCAAATTCGCTTAAATCTTTGATCTTCATAACAGAGGGAATATCCCCTCATACATTCTCCAAATCAGTTTTGATGCTTTAGTATGAGTTCTCATCTTTCTTTGGAGCCATTACAATGAGATGAAGAAGGAAAATAAGAAGAAATGAAAACATAAAAAAATTGAGAAAGCAAAGAAGGAGAAGAGTTTTGGAAAAGTTTGAAAATGCAAGAAGTTTTCAAAAATAAAGAAGAAAGGGTTTTAAAAGGAAGCAAAAACCCTAGAAAACTGCGTTAATTAATCATTTCAAAAATAAAATAGGAGGCAGAGATAAAACACGACCTTGGAACTTCAAGGCCAGGATTACGCCACGTGTCTAAAAAGTACTTTAACATTAAATAACTGAATTTTGGACAAGTACGTAAAAACATGCCGTAGACTCTCGAAATTCTAAGCAAGGATCAAGGCCTTGAACCGAAGTAAAACAATGCACTGAGATATAGAGAATCCGATCATTTAAATATGATAAAAAGAATCGAGCTGTTTCAACCGAAGTACACAAAAATCTTGACTTCGCTGAAACAGGAGGGCTACTGATAAGGGATAAAATATACCGAACTGGGTTATGAAGTAAAAATGGGCCTGACCCAATCCAATATACTTAAAAGCCCAACAAAGGTAAAAACGAAGTTCGTTTCCATGTAGGAGGCTGAAATCATGCCAAATGCCATTCCAAATCCAAACCGGTCAAGTAAATCCATACTCAATTCATGTAAAGACTTATATCCTATAAATACCTTAAGAAATCAACCCTCTTAGGTACATTGACTTATACACAGGCAATACAATACATTATCCTTAATCTTCCTAATTGAATCAATCATCTAACTTGATCGTCGGAGTGGCATTGCTAGGCACCTCGCCTAACCCACTTGACTATTGTTTCTTCTTACAGGTCGCATCAACTTACCATTGAATTCAAGAAAGGTGAAACTATTCCACTTCGGTCGAATTAGCTTCATCAGCTAAGGTTTTGATGTATACAATATTACTGAAATAGCCCTATATTATAATCTCTATAAAATATATACTCAATGATGTTTAAGTAATATCCACATATAATAATTTATTTATAACATTAATAAGATTGTTTTTTTTTAGCTACAAAGGAAGGGCAATATCCAGAAAAACACAAGAATACTCAACTGTCATTAACTATTATCTGCATAAGAACTCTCCTTGGCTAGCTCACACCTATTTTACCACTTTGCAAAATAAACAAAATCTCATGGGAATGATCATTTCAAATATTCACCCCATCGAGCATGACTTAAAACTATAGATATTAGAAAAATTGTTGCTTGATTGCATTCTTTGAATATGTGCTTATATATCACATTATAATAATTCTTATTTTTAGGTTATTTTAACTTCTTAATATTACATAAAATATTATTGATATTAAAAAGTTCAAATAACAAAAATTAAAATGTGAGGTTTGCAATGAAATAAATATTTTATTGCAACTATAAAAAAATAAAGTCACATTAATAATGATAAAAAAAAAACAAACACACTACATATGATCAGTCAATTAAATAATTAATTTAAAATTTTAATATGATAATTCTATATAATTTTTTATGAATATAAATTACATATTCTATTAAAAGAAAAAAAAATGAAAACATTTTAAATTTTTTAAAAATTTTATTTATATTTAAACTATTTGTAAAGGTTAATTTAATTAATAGTTAAATTTTATTTATATTTAAACTATTTGTAAAGGTTAATTTAATTAATAGTTAAATTGTATTTAAACACCCACCCGTTAACATATTCCTATTAACTATAGGTTTATATGTTGTGTGTTATTTTTTTTTTCTTTTTTGAAGGTTATGAAATATTTTATTTTTTTTTTTTTTTGTATGTGGCTTCAAAAAAAAAAATCGGCTGAAATTTTGAGGAAAAGTGAAAGAGAATTGTGAAGATTTTTTATTCATAGCATACATAAAAAGTCAATGAAAGTATACAAAAATATATTATTTATAAAAGTTAATGATTTTTTAAATATCAGTTAACTTTTATAAATTTTATAAAAGTTGTAATTGAATACCCCTGATTTCTGTTGTTTTTTAAAAAAAATTTAAAAGTCATTATTAAATGTTTCTTAATTTTTATAAAATTTTTAAAAGTTATTATTCGATATCTCTGATTTTTTTAATTTATAAAAAAATTTAATTTTCGTTATCTAATACACCAATGCAATGCAAGTATCCGTCCATTGTTTTTATCGAGATTAAATAATGAATTTTCTCTTCAAGTCCGATCTAGCCATGCTCATTAGGCCTGCTTTCTAGTTGGCTCGATTTGGGATACACTATTTTTATTTTTATTTTTTTTCCAAGCATTAAGGGAGGGGAGGGGATTCGAACATAGATCTGTTGTCTAGTTCACATATGTACTTATTATTAAATTATATTTTAGTGTGCCGGATACAATATTTTTAGATATGGCCAATCCTACCCAATCTTTTTTTTTATCAATAAAATGTTAATATTTTTAATTTATTTTATTATTTAGAGATTAGTTCCAATAGAATATATATTTTTAATAATTTTATCTCGTACGTTCAAATTAATAAATGAAATGATATTTTAATTAAAATAACTTTTATATTTAATTTTTATTGAGTAAAAATATATTAATATTTTTTTTACTCCATATATTATTATTATATTAAATTGATGTAAGCACAATCTACTCATAGCTAGGTCAACAGTGCAAATGCTAATAATAAACCATCTTGTTTCATTTAGAATTGATATTATTTATTCGTTAATAATTTAATTAAATATTATTTATACATCAAAAACATTAAAAACAAAATAAGGTTATCTAAAATTTAAATTTTTTTATCTCTAATATTATAATATAAAACAAACACTTCATCACTGAATTATAATTCAATAACTTTTATTCGTCCTTGAAAACATATTTAATGTAATATTATGAGTCTTGCATGATATTAACTATATTTAAACAAAAATCAAATAATGGGGTATAATATTATTTTTGAAGTAAAACATTTTTGTTTATTGATTTGACTCTCGTTGGTTTAAAATCAAATAATGGGTTATAATTATATTTGAAGTAAAACAGTTTTTTGATTAATTTGGCTCTTATCGAGTTTGGTGTTCTTAAATAATTATGATCTTATAGACAATTTCAGAATGATTTTAGAACTATTAAAAGCATATTAATAAAATTAAAAACCTTAATTACTGGAAGTAGTCTATGTTGGATTTTTCAAATTAAATACCACATTGAAGATTGATTAATATAGTTTTATGTTAAGATTTAAGAAATATTGAAAAATAAAATTAATATAGTTTGACGTGAAGTTGAGGGAAAGACTTGACGAGTGTAATATCCACCATAGAGAAGGAAGACCAAAGAATTCCAAAGCAGGCTCACTATACATACAAAAGGATACTTCTAAATCTGAAATATTCCAATAGGGTTTACTATCTTATTATTATTATTTTTATCTATACATCCTTCATTTTTTTTTAAATTAATTTGATTGATTATTTTATAAAATTGCAACATTAATCAAGTTTTGTAGTGCAAATATATATTTACTTCTATGAGACTAAGTACAGTACATTGTAGAATTTGGACAAGCTATTGGGGTAGCTAGCTAGTAGCTTGAGCATAAGCTTCTTAGGGGAGGAGATAAAGATTTTTTATTATTATTAAAATCAATATTTATAAAAAGAGAAGGAAACTCTTTTATCACTAATTAATATTTGGAGTTAGGAAATTAAGATTTTAAATCTTAACATTCTATGGTTTCTTTATAAACATTTTGTTAGAATTTATTAGCTTATTGGTTAATTTTATATTATTTAAAATTATGGATTAGCATGATAGTCTAAAATATTATATTATGTAGTCCATTATTAAAAAGTGATTATAAAAGATTAATGGACTAAGCCTAAGTATTGTGATGTGTGTTTTAAATTTAAGTGTGGATTAAATATTCTAGTTGAATTTTGACTCTTATTAGAGTTATGATGGGAGGACCCTAATTAGGTTCCTATATAAATATAGATTATGTCATCTCTCTCTTGTCTATGTGATACGTAATTTCTATTCATTAAAAGCTTGTAGAATAAGAAATGATGAATTTGGCCGTTCCACGGACATATGTGCGTAATTAATTATATTATTATTTTATTTTGTTAATCAGATTTATTTATGTGAGGAGTATCAAAATTATTGTAAGTCCATTTACTTACTATAATATTTGTGATTTCAATTTATGTATATTTATCTTGAACTAGTAAAATCTAACATGTGGTATCAGATCCCTCGTACATAAATTGATATCTTATAAGAATGGGCATTTATATAACATATAGATATCGATTGATATTATTGCTAAGAGTACATGAAACTATAAAATTAGTTTTGATATATGCACACTATTAACTAGACTCATGCTCTTCTTTAAAGATTGGATAATACAACATGATTTTAAACTAGAGTCATGCGTGAGGCATGTGAAATTAATGTTTAAGTCATGATGACATATTGCTAATACTAAATATTATGGGCATTTATATAGTTTCTCATATGAGAATTTATGTGTTAACACAAGTGTTTGTCACTAAAGTGACTCATTTATAAATATTCATAAATTTTAATATTAGCAATATGTCATCATGACTTAAACATTAATTAATTTTACATGCTTCACGTATGACACTAGTTTAAAATATTCATAAATATTTTTTTTTTAAATCTGATCGTAATTTATTTATACGAGAAGCATCAAACTCACTATAAATCTATTTACTTGCTGTAATATTTATGATTTCAATTTATGTATATTTATCTTGGACTAGTAAAATCTAAAACATTTTTATATCATTTATGTAACTGATGTGAAAGAAAAAATGTAACATAGAATGGGGATGAGGGAGATCTTATTTGTGTGATCTAACTCAAAAATTAAGATCAGATTTATAAAAAAAAAAAAAATGATGCATGTGTGATATAGTTCAAGGATAGAAAACTCTGATTAATAAGATGATTAAAAAGTATTTTTCACTTGCTAATTGAACCAATCTTAGAGGTGAACATGCTTTTTTTTTTTTCCTTTTCTCTGGTTCTCTGACTTGAAAATTTAATTAAAAGCAAAGATCAAAATCCTGAAAGATAGGTTTATTTATAGAATGGATATGAAAATTACTTTTGGATTTATTATTTGATTTCACATTGAGTGATCTGGAACTCGGAATCTCAAAGTCTTGAAATACAGTGTCACTAAAAGCTTATTGGTGTTTCCAAATATATAATAATAATCTAATTAAAATCTGAATATAGAAAATGCAAGTCAAAAATTGCCGAAAAATTTGGCCCCACAATGCATGGAATTTTCTAAAGTAGAATCGATGTTGAAATGTTGACTGACCAGAAATTGATGAGTACATAGAAACTATTTATATTTTATGCCCATTAATAATTTAATTAATGTTCTTTAAGTAATAATAATACTTCAAAGATTTATATAATTATATTATTATAACCCTCTCATATCTTTCTTACATATAAGTAAATCATCAACGGAGAGAATTGCTCTCAGCCTTTTGATTAATTCAAGCCCTTTAAAGCTTCAGATAAATCAAAAATGAAGGCAGTTGCAAGATATTGGGAAGAAGATGACTTTATATGGCCTCCAAAATCTTATTTTTGCAACTTTTGTGGAAGAGAATTTGGATCAGCTCAAGCCTTAGGTGGTCATATGAATGTCCACAGAAGAGATAGAGCAAGGCTAAAGCAATCTCTAAGTGACTGTCATCATCCTCATCAGCATCAGCATCAGCATCATCATCATCATCATCATCATGTTCGGTCTGAATATCCTTATACCTTGGTTTACCATCCTAAAACTAGGGTTTTTGTGTCATCACCACTTTCTTCTTCCTCTTCTGCCGGAATTATTTCAACTCCATTTGCCGGAGATAATTACCATAAACCTAATAATTCAGAAAGTTCTGAGAGGAAGGAGAATGTTACTTGTAAAAATTGGGGAAATCATCATGAACTATCTATCAAGAAAGGTAACCTTCAAGTAGAGGTCAAGGAGCTAAGTCAAGTTGCAAACCATGGTTTAGATCTTGAGCTCAGACTTGGTTGTTCCCTTCTTTAATTTCTATTCTTTTTTTTTTTTTCCTCCAATCTTTTTTTTTTATTATTATTTTTAATAAATTTAATTTCGATTGTAATTCAAATTCGATATCTCATGACCCTGAAGACAATTATAGCAGCACTAAAATAAAAACTCATTGATTTACTTCCATCTTTACACTTAAAGGCCAGACCTTTCAATGTGTAAAAGTGATTGAATTAGTCCTTTCATTTTGTTAGCTATAACAAAACAAAATAAAAATTACATAATTATTAGTCTTTTTTTTTTAATAAAAAAACATAAGATCAATCTTGTAGTTTTCTTTCTTCTTCTTACCCTTCTTTTTTTTTTTACTACTCACTCTAGCTAATGCAATTCAATTTTATGGATTTTAATTTTATGGATTTTTTTGTTAAAAATAATTTTGTTGATTTAATATGTTTTTCAGTTTTAAAAAATTAAATAAGTCAAAATAATATTCCGAGTTAGTATATAATAAAGGAGAAAATTCTTAAAAATATTAAGTGTATAGGTTTATCTTATATAACAAACCAATAAATAATGAAATATTTTAGTTAATATGATTATTTTGTCTATTTTTTATAGTGAAAAAGACAACAATATATTTTTTTTATTTTATATATTTTTATCTCATTGAATTAGTGTATGTATTCAGTGTAAGTAATTATTATTATTATTATTATTTTTAAACTAGCTCTTTTTATTACTTATCATTAAAAAATAAAATAGACATTTGAATGCAAATGGCAAATGAGTATGCCATTTTACACGACAAATAGTCAGCGGTCAATACAGTATTTAATGATTTAAATTAAATATGTGATAGAAACTTAAAATTCATTATTTCGTTCATTTTTCTATTGTAAATATTAAGATTTTGAATGTGATTCTTTTGCCCATATCAAAAACCTATTATATACTTATTTTGTCTGCAATCCAATCCAAACCACCCAAAATGACTCAAATTCGAAATAATTTGAGCCCGTTTGCTGCAGCTACAAACATCCAACAATTATATTTGAATTTGAATTGGAGAGAAGATAATATAATTGCATCAGCAGTAAGCCATTGATGAAGACTATCTTTCTTGTTTTGGTTTGCCTTATTTATTTATTTATTTTTACCAGAAATAAAGGAACAATATTGAAGTATATGAAATTGGAAAATTATTGTTGTTATTTTGTAACCAAAGATTGGATCATCTATGAATGAGTTTTTAGTCCAAAACTTAGATCAGAAGTTCAAAATTTGATCAGAATCAAATCAATTTAAAAATAAAAAATTGAATGACCTAATAAAGAAATTTCATGGTAAATTGAGAGGGTTGGATATAAGTCCAGAGACTAGAAAAAAGAAAGAATCACTCAACGAAACATGTTAAACTGAATTACAAATTTACAATCGATTGTTTAAAATGAATTTTAATATCTCTAACATGCTTAATTTCTCATGTAAAAATTCATAGGCTTGAAACATAGAGAGGTTTGTATGCTTCTTGCGTGAAAACATAATTATGATTTATTTAATATTAATATTGTTTAAGTTATTAGTATTAAAGAAATAATACCTTAAAAATATTATTGATTACATGCTATTAAATATCATTTTTAGGTTGAATTTATCACTTTATGATGATAAAAAAATTCAAAACATATAGAAATTTCAATTTTTTTTTTTTTTTAACATTTAAAATACTAGTTTCAAAATTATTATATAATGCAAAAAAAGCAAGCATTTAATTCGCGAAAATGTAAATTCAAGACATGAACTATTTTCAAAAGCTTTATTAAAAGCCTTAATTCAATTTTTCCTTAATCAGGTCTTGAACTTTTAATTTGAGACATATTCCGTTAATTATACTAACACTGTCAATTGAATTTGATAAAGTGAAAAAGTGAGATTCACTTCATATTTTTAAATAATAAAAAATATTAATATTTTTAAATAATTCAAAAAAAAGTCTTCAAAAACATAAAAACTTCATTAGGACCAACTTATATGCAAGATACCCTCAGTTATGGCAGCAGCTACTGTCTGAGAGTGAGAGCAAATGAATTAAGGTGAAATATTTTTCATAATATCTGTCTTTTCGCATTGAATTTCAAACATTTAGGGTTTTTTTTTTTTTTTTTTTTTTTTTTTTTTTGTCATGAAACTCATATTTGAGTTCCATATCTGGGTTTTATGTTTTAGAAGATTTTTTTTTAATTATTTTAAGATAAGTCGAATTTGAAAACATTAGTTATTATTAATTTTTAATTGGGCATCCCAATTGTTTTATTTCATTAAAAAAAAATAAAACAATATATAATTCATACTGGAAATTTGGGCCCAACCCAGCTCAAGAAATCCATTTAATGGCCTGATTAGATGGGATTGGTCCAATAGCTAAAGAAAACCGATGTTTAGTTTTGGTGTATAGAAACTAGAAAGCACATCAATCACCATTTGAGGTTTCATTTTCCAAATAATACTATGTTTTAATTTTTAAATTATAATGGAATTAAAATAAACATCAATAACTTTCTGAATTTCACTTTTCCCGACAGCCAAACAAAACTTTGTCATTTCTCATGGCTTCATAGAACTTGCTTTGCACTAAATTCAATCTCTTAGAAAATTCATTGCACAAGTCATCAACTATGTTCCAAAATAAGTAAAATGGCTGGTAATTAACCCTACAAATACAAAAACAAGATAAAATAATTAAAAATTGATTAGATAAAATTAATTTAAATTTTCACTTTTAGTCTTCTACTATTGTTCGATATTCAATTGGTTTGACTCATGAATTAAAAGTCAGTCAAATGTAATTTAAGAATTAATTTTTTTTTTTAATATCAAAATATGTTTGATGTAATTAATGTTTTTTAAACAAAAATTACAAATCCAATTAATCTAAGATTATAGACTGGTAAATGCTCGGGGTCAAAGTGGGTTCAAATTGGGCTTTAAATTGTGTTATTTCTTTCCAACGGAATTAAATTGTGTCATTTTAAATTGTGAACAGATTAATTTATAAATTGAATTTGATCAACTTTAAACGTTAGTTATTCATTTCAAAAAAAAAAAAAAAAACGTTAGTTATTAAAGTTGTGAAATTCATTTATATATTAATTATTTAATATGTTTATAATTAATTAATGTGAAACCTTTTTCCTATATTATATTCTTAATAATCATCCAAAAAATTTATATTAAATTCAAGTGAATTTTGCCATTTTTGAATAAAAATACATTGTATTTTTATTAATTTTCAAAATTATTTATATTCTAATTAATTTATTTTAAATTAAACGATGATATTTTAAATCGAATTAAGTGAATATACTCAAATAAAATCAACGAAATACGTAAGTTTAATGAGTTGAAATAATTTTAAATTTCATGCAAATTTGTATGAATTATAAAACAAATTTATGCTAATAAGTTTGGATTGAACTTACCATTCGCTCAAAATTCATCACCTCTACAATCCCCCAATTGAACAATCCAACCAATTATCTCAAATCTGATTTTCAAATTGTTGCTTCTGTTTCCTATGCTCTTTTTTTCTTTCTTTTGGTTTCTCTTTTTTCCTTTAAAAGAAAGGAAAAGAAAAAGATTGGAGAAGAAGAATTAGGAGTATTGATGTGGACAAATATGAAATACATGCTGGTGTCATTGAAAGAGACAATAATTAAATTATTCTGTTTAGATTGTATTATTAATTAATATGGATACATTTGACACGTTATTGCTAACTTCAAAATAAGTCATCAATTCAATATTATAAAGTTATAAATCATAAAACTTATGTTAAAGTTTTATTGTCACGATGATGTCACAGTTTCACTACATTAAAAGGGCGAGAGCATAACAGATCTCAAATTAATTACACTTCCTAAAATATTACTATAAAATTTAAATAAAATTTATTGTGCTAATTTATGTTAAATCATATAAAAATAATTGAAAGGAGAAGAATTAATGAAAAATAATGAAAGGAAGAATTGAATGTGGAAATAAATACCACATTGATTAAATAGAAGGATTCTTTAACCTCAATAGTTAACTTTTGAGATTAGCACTCCTATAACTATATAAGTTCTCAACATTTATTACATAGTATCATAGCAGGTATCCGAACCCTTGCATGTGGGCTATATTCTCAAATGGTTCGGACAGTGGCCACTGTATGCATGTAGGGATAAATTTCACATTGATTAAATATAAGATGTTGAATGAGTTTATATATAATTGGGTTCTCCAATCTCAATAGCTAATTTTTTAGATTGACACTTCTATAACTATATTAGCTCCCAATATTTATTACATGGTATTGTCTCAGTTTTTGTACTAATTAACAGTAGACCATTCAGGCTGGAATTAAAAGAAAAAGGAAAAGTACAAAAAAAATACCTTGTGATTTCACCTATTTTTACTTTGAAGTCTGTGATTTTTTTTTTTTTTTTTTTTTTTTTTTGTATAAAATGGGATATGAGGTTTGCTTTATTAACATTTTGGGGTTCATAGCTGATACATATAAGGGAAGCTTCAAATCTCTTGGTGCATGATGCAATTCCATGGAACTTGATTCGAGGACGAATCATCTCAAAAAAGAGGGAATGATGGGATTTGAAATTCACAATTATATACAAGATCCTATTTGAATGATGTTTCATGCATGATCAAGACTTTTAAAAGCAATTCGAATGGATCTTCTTCTTGATGCAAGTTTCGGATTTCATTATGCCATATTACATGGGTTGTTTTGTTACTTAAACCCATTATCTATCTTAGTTTCATTTTAGAACATATTTTATTAAGTATTTTGAGCTGCTTATGTTATGTATTAAGCTCAAGGGTTATTTAAACTACTTTATTTTTATGTTTTAAGTAGTTTTGGACTTGTTTTAAGTTAGGTCAAAGCCCAATCCGAAATTTAGCTTATTTTTTTATTCTAGTAGTTTATTTTCTAGTTTAAGAAGGATTCCTATTGATTTCCTTGATTAGGAAGAATTCTTAGTTCCTTATAGAATTCTAGAATAGTCTTGAATCACTATAAATACTCAACCTTTCTTTGTAATTAAACAAATTGATTAATTAATAAAATTTAGGTTTTTAACCTTCAGAGAGTGTTCTCTTATTTATTGATTCTTGCTTGAATCAATATTTATACAATCAAAACTAATTACTTTGTGAGTATTTATTCTAAGATTCTCTTTCACAAGTTGATATTGTGTCCCAGAGACTATATTCCAAGATGCTCTATCACTAGTTGGATTTGAGTCGCGGACTTGACATCGAATCTGATTTGACTTTTCAAGAAGTCGCTTCCAAGTGTAAAGGTATTGGGTCTCAAGACAAGTGATTGAGATTCGTATCAGTTTGGTATCAGAGCTTAGACTTTAAATTAGGTTTGTGTATCCTTTATCTTTTTTGTTTTCGTGTTTTTCTTGTTTCCGCGTCATTCCGTTTGTTTCCATTCCTTTCTGTTTCTTTTCATTTTATGTTTTCTTGCTTAGTTAGGTCATAATCTATCATATTCTTATTTAAAATCAAAATTCGAAATTAAATTAAAAATTTAAAAAAAAAAACTAGGATTCTAGTTTCGTTTTGCTTAAATCTATTTCTATTTGTTTCCATTCTTTTTCGTTTTGATCCGTTCCTTTTCATTTCATGTTATCTTATTAAATTAGATCTTAGAATACCTTATTATTGATGTATGTTAAAAAAAAAAAATTATAGTGTCCTAATTGTGTGAACTTTAGAAGAAAATTGATTCAATTTGTTTTTATTGTTTTTTGTTCCTATTCGTTTGTTTTTGTTTAATTCATTTATGTTTGTTTAGCTTTAATTCATTGTTTATAATCATAAAACAATAAAAAATAATCAACTTACCATTCGAAATTCAGTAGTATCTTGTTCTTCAATTCATTTGCTTCTAAGTGTCTTGTTTTCATTGTTTGTGTTTTCTTCAATTCAAATCTGTTTGATTTGTTTCTTGATAGTCAACTCTTATTTACATCTTCAATTTTTAAGTGTTATTAATTACTGGATAAAAAAAAGAAAAAGAAAGAAAGAATCATAATAGAATTGAAAATAAAAAATAAAAAAAAAAAAAAAAGGTGCAAAATTCATCCAAAAAAAGAGAAGAGAGAAAAATCAGCTAAAGAGAAGAAAAAAAATATTTATATAGGCTGAATTAACTTCCTAATAAAGTGTGGAAATGAAAGAAATTAATTAATTGTTTTTCTAGTGCCTAAAATAAAGCTGAAATTGATTTTCAAGATCAAACTACGAAAATGTGTATTAATTGAATTAAAATCAGGATTGAAGTAGGATTTGACTATTCAATTTAAGAATCATAATCGGACAAAGATTAGAATTCCTACCTCCCTAATCCTACTAGGTTTAGGATTCCTATTTTTTTTTTTAATTTGTCAAATTGTATGTTTGAGTCATTCTAGGTTTCTTATTCCCAATCCTACTAGGATTAGCATTCCTAAAATTTTTCGTTTCTTACTAACCTTGTGTCCTTTTGTTTTTGTATCTCCATCTTGTCTAATTGTTTGTTATTCTTATTCGTATTTCTAGTTTCTTATTTCATTGAGTCCACTTAACCTTGGTTTTCATTATTAGCATTGTAATTGGTAAAGATTGTATTATTTGATTCTTGTAATTATTTTAAATAAGAGAATTGAATGGAAAAAGGTTTAGTGTGAGCTCATCTAGAAAAAAGCCATTGATTTGAGTGTAAAATAAACACGAGTGAACTTGAGTGATAAAATTACTTGAGTGAAAGACGTGAGGGAGTAAAGTGAGATTATTTTTGTTTTGCTAACATTGTTTTGCAGATTTAAAGATGAGTGGTATAACAAGAAATCCACCAGGTGAAATAGATCAATTTCAAGCCTTAACTGAGATATTGCAAGCAATGGATCGAAGAATTAGTAATAGAATGGATACGCTAGAGGCTTCGATCACAAGGGGGCAGTAACCAAATGCTCCAAATCTACCAAGACAATCGAGGTGATTTCCAAGAAGAATTCATAAGGATGAAAGAAATAGGGCATGATCATCATATGAGGAGATTTTAATGAAAATTAAGGTTGAGCATGAAAGAAAAATTACATTTAAGCCACCAATGGAGGAGATAAAGAGTAAAAATGATGAGGTTGAACTCATAATATGTGAACCCGAGCAAGTCACTTATGAATATGATTGGGTATATGTAAATATAAAAAAAAATCAACCATGTTGTATAAGTTATTTATGAAGGTAATTTATTACCTTTGGAACTTGAAAGTGAAGAGACATCATTAAAAGTAGAATAAGTTGATATTCATGAAAAAATTCTATTTAGCGACTATAAGTTAAGTAGTCGCAAAACGGCGACTGTAATTTGACGCGAGGATCTGTATACTCGCATGTCAATAATTTAGTTACTAAATCCGCTAGCGAATTTAGTAGCTAAATTATTGAATTTTAGCTTCTCATTCAAATTTTTTCATTTTTCCGCTTATTTTATAAATAACGACATATTTAGCAACGGAATTGTCCGTCCCTAACTCAAAAAAAATTTCCCACCTAAATTTTTCTATTTTCCAGCTTATTTTATATTTAGTGACATAATTTTTCGTCGCTAAACTCAAAAAAAAAAATTCTCATCCAAAATTTTCATTTTCCTTCTTATTTGAAGAATTAACAACAGAAAATTTTGTCGCTAATTTCCAAAAAAAATTCTTGCCCGATTAGTGACGGATTCATGTCCGTCGCTAAATATAAATCTTTATAAAAACCTATTTCCTCTTCGTTCCCATCATTTTTTTTTCTTTCTTTCTCTTTTCATTTTTACTCTTTTCCACTCTCTTATCTTCTTTATTGTCTATCATTTTTTTCCTTTTTATTTTCCCCTTAATTTATTTTTTAATAATTTTTTCTTTCTTCT
>CATKHJ010427191.1:0-13775 GCA_949750685.1 Vernicia montana | reverse complement strand
TTCTTTAAGGTTCACCAAACAAGAAAACAGACCATGCAGGTCATAGAGGGATAAAGGTAATTGAATCAAGTAGAGGGCCTCTAAGCAACTGAATTGGTAGGTGAAATTCGGTTCCAAGATGCAAGCATATAAACGAAGTTCCTTCAAATTAATTTTTACACCTTCAAAAAGCTCCTTACCCAAAACATATCTCCCCTCAATTAGTTCACCATTTTTATCTTTTGTATGTTTGGAACAGTATTTGTCACAATAGAGGTTACGCCAGAGCTTCTCAACACCCTTGCTAAGAACAAATCTTAGCCATTGATCAATATCATTGGAGCATTCAAAACCAAGACAACACTCTAAACGAGGATATTTGTTTGTCCTGATAAAATTATAAGAACTGTTTGACTCCTCTAACAAATTTAGGATTTTCACTAATTTCCCATGAATCAGTCACAAACATATTATCCCAATCAAATTGTAAGTGAGTTATGGATGAGTAAATATGTTTGAATCTAGAAAATACACTTAATTTCACAATATCCCTCAATTTTAAACATGACATGATAGAATAAAGAAGCTCATCTGGCAATTTGCTGATCAGATCTGTTGTTGTTGTGCCGCAAGATGCTGTTTTTGATGACTTACACGGCCTCAACATTATTATGGGGGAAATCTAACCTCAGATTAACTACGACTTCATTTATGCCCGTGCAGAAAGAGCGCAGCGACAGCGACGGCGACGGCGACCGGTGATATGAGGAGTAGAGAATACACCAAAGCCTTTTATTAATAGTCTTATTTCGATTAATTGTGTCTACTAGAGTAATAATGTATTTTTTAATTTAGGAATAATTATAACTAGTGATAATTTAAGGAGAGTTGATTATGGTAGAATTATAATTTAAATTTTTTAATGTTTATATTCTATTTTTCACAATTTTGGGCAAAAAAAAAAATATTCTATTTTCATAATAATGTAAATAATTGATATTTCCAGGAAAAAAAAAAAGGAAGAGAAGAGACAGCCTAATATTTGTAAAACCATTTATAAAGCGGCACCGTTTAGCCTAGTCAGCATAAGACCTGTTCAAAAAGTTACGACCGCAGCCTCATAGGTTACGACGGTAACCTTCGCTGGGTAGAAATGCCCCTGTTTAAAATCGCGCTTGTCATTTTTTTTTGTAAAAACCCTATTCTCACCACTGCAACCCCGACTCTCTCAATAATTCAATTTTTTTTCAAAATTCTTCACCAAAATTTACCCAAATCCAATCCTAAACTCTCTTACCCATTAATTTCAAAAATTAATGATGGGTTAAAACAAAATCCTCTACTAGGAAAGGAAAGGAGAAAGAAAAAGGGAAGGCAATTGGGCAAGCTTCACCGGCCAGAGTAGAACCGGTCAAAGGACATTTTGGGATTATCTTCACAAAAGCCGAGCATTAAGCAAGATTCAAAACACTGTTATCGCGTGGAAATCCGGTAGATGGTCGAAATCTTGATTTTCATTCCTTAGAACTTTAGGAAAAAGAATTTTTGGAAACATTTGAGAAATGGTGTGTTCATTTCTTTAGAGATACATTTTTTTGTGAAAATTAATGAGGATGTTTATACAAATCTTACATTTGAATTCTTTAGTACTTTGGAGATAGATAATAAATGGACTATGCACTTTAATTTGAAAAAAGTTGCTAGGACTTTGACTGTAGATGAAGTGGGAAATATTTTTAATTTGAAGAAGGGGGGATTTGAAAAAATTACTAAAGGCTGGGATCCTTATCCTTTTTGGGAGAAATTAACAGGAGAATAGAAGTTTATGGCTAAGTCTGCTAAGGCCTCTAAAATGTTTTTGGTTGGTTTTAAAATTTTTCATCAATTTCTCTCATATTCTATCTTTGGTAGAGGTGATGGCAATGGGTCTGTCAGCAAAAAGAGCAAAAAAGAATTGTTTGCTCTTCATTGCCTACTATCACAAAGATGGCTTGTGGATGCCTTTTATAACATGGCCACCAAATCCAAAGTAACAATTGTTTTGGGTATGTATGTGACCAAAATACTTCAGCATTTTTAAGTCCTTGAAAAATCAGACGAGAAATTCAAAATTCGTTGCAATGTTAAGGGCTCAATAGAGATAACTACTTTGAGGGACATGAATTTTGCTGAGAATGATGAGAAGACCAAAGAAGAAAGCGTGAGAGTGAGAGTGCTTCTCGCAAGCGCCCTAGGACTGATTCCTATGCTGGCCCTAGTGCACCGGGTTCTTCTATGGATTCTTCCATCCTGTAGCGTCTCATGGAGAGAATAAGAGTGAGAGTGCTTCTCGCAAGCGCCCTAGGACTGATTCCTATGCTGCCCTAGTGCACCGGATTCTTCTATGGATTCTTCGATCCTGGAGTGTCTCATGGAGAGAATGGAAATCCAAGAAAAGAAGCACGATGAGTGGCGAGCAGCTATGGATCAATGCATGGACACATTTGAGAAGAATCAGCGAGAATTGATTGAGTCGTTCGCCAATTGAGAGATGACTACACCCTTGGAGTAGCTCCTTCGGACTTGTTTCCACCAACCGACTCTCCTACAGATTATTAGTTTCTTTCACCTGTTCAAAGAATTGGTTGCTCCTTCAATTGAGTTGCCTCCATTGCCTTTCTCTTTGGAACCACCATTGGTTTGAATTTGCGTACTCTTGGCTTGTTATCATCAGCTGGTTGGACTGCTGTAAGAACTTGTTGTTGCACTGGTCCCACTGGACTGTTGGTCTAGTGCAACAGCAAGTTCTTCCAGCAGTCTAACCAGCTGATGATAACAAGCCAAGAATACGCAAATTCAAACTAAGGGCGGTTCCAAAAAGAAAGGCATTGGAGGCAACTCTGTTGAAGGAGCAACCAATTCTTTGAACAGGTGAAAAAAACTAAGAATCTGCAGGAGGATCGGTTGGTGGAAATAACTCCGAAGTAGCTACTCCAAAGGTGTAGGCATCTCTCAATTGGCAAACGACTCAATCAATTCTCGCTGGTTCTTCTCAAATGTGTCCATGCGTTGATCCATAGCTACTCGCCACTCATCGTGCTTCTTTTCTTGGATTTCCATTCTCTCCATGAGACGCTCCAAGATGGAAGAATCCATAGAAGAACCCGGTGCACTAGGGCCAGCTGATGATAACAAGCCAAAAGTATGCAAATTCAAACCAAGGGCGGTTCTAAAGAGAAAAGCATTGGAGGCAACTCTGTTGAAAAAGCAACCAATTCCTTCCAAAATCATCAAAAGAAAAATGTCATAACATATGGCTATCACTTTGTGAATGGAAAATCAAATCATGCCATGGAAGACCATATAGTTTCCAATTTCAAGCAAGTAGACAACAGGGATGTGGTAATTTTTGCAATATTTGACAGTCATTTGGGCCATGACGTTGCGAATTACTTGCAGACCCATTTCATTGACAATATGTTCAAAGAGGTACTTGTATCAATTATATTTGATGTCAATTCCGTTTCCTTGTATTATGTCTATTCTTATTAACCTTCTCAAAAGAGCAATTCTTTCTTTTTTTTATTTTATTGTCTCTCTCTTGAAAGCAGCATAACTTCTGGACTGATACTGAGAGTGCAATAAGGAGAGCATATAATACAACAAATACTGAAAAAAGGTTTTGTCTTGGGAGAAGGAGGATCCACTGCCGTTATAGCAATCCTTATTGATGGTTATATTGTAGTAGCAAATGTGGGAGATTCTAAGGCTGTTATATGCAAGAATGGTGTGGCCAAACAGTTATCTGTTGATCATGAGCCAAGCAAGAAAAAAAACATGATTGAGAGTCACAGTGATTTCGTATCAAATCTTTCTGGTAGGTAAATGTTCACAATTTGGTATTTTCTGTTTTACACAGCTAACTTTATTATTATTATTATTATTTATTTTGGGTTTTTGATTATGGTTGTTTTTTCCATGTAAGCTTGCCTTTTTGTGAATTTTTCATTTCCATAATTCAAGCATGCATCTGTTTGGTAGAGATAGACTTGTTTGCCAGGTTTTTAGATTTTATATAATCTTGGCTGAAAGCACAACTAGGAATAAACATCACATGTAATGTTGCTTGTAGGGGATGTTCCACTCGTTGATGAACAGCTAGCTGTAGCAAGGGATTTTGGTGATAAAAGCTTGAAGATACACCTTTTCCAACCTTTGTTTTTCATAGCTGATAAGTCATAGGATCAAATCTGGTTTCTGTTTTCTAATTTATATGTACAATAAAATTGAGAATGGCTTAAGAATAGTGAAATCGATGGCGATTTTGTGATTTTCTTGAAATTGAGTGGCTTTTGTGTTTTGAGTGTTGCCCCTGCTGCTTCCTGATTAGCTAACTGAAATGGCACCGTTTTTCAAGGGCAATTCAGTCTTTTTACACGTTTGATGGACTTAAATGTCATTTTGCTAAGTCTTTTATTTTATCTCGCTGGAAGCCCCGGGAAAAAACGACGTCGTTTTAATTAAATTACCTTTTTTCCCTTAATTCCAATTGCTTAAACAGTGCTGTTTCAGTGGTTTTAAACGTCTTTTCACATCCATTTCTTTTAGCCCTATATCTGCTCACTTTTCCTCTTCTTTTTTTGTTTTTTGGCCCAATTCATATAGCCGTAATCATTTTCAACCTTTCGTTCCCGTGGGCTAATATATATACCGGCACTGGTGGATCGTTAAATTGCTTTTAGAGAAAGGTTATTCCGTTAAAGGAATTGTCAAAGAATCCAAGTCGGTTTGCTAATTAATTTCTAGCTACCTCATTAATTAATTGATTGATTATTTTTGTGATTAATTTGTTTTTGGTTAATATTGGATTCGAAGAATGCTCATTTGAGAGAGCTAGAAGGTGCTAAGGAGATATTAACTATGTGCCAAGCTGGTCTTCATTTGAGATTGTAAAGAGTCTAATATTATCAATTAAACCTGGGGTGGGGAAGAAAGGTGGAATTTATTTGAACATAGATGATCAGAGCCCAAGTTTGTGCTGGTGATGTTGGATTTTCAATTGGTTTTTTTATTAGTATTTGTTGAATTCCTCAGGATGGCCAAAGATGTTGTTAAAGCTGTGAAAAAAAGATTGCAACATGAGAACCCTAAAGTGCAGCTACTGGCTTTGATGGTACTTTTGTTTGGTCGTTTTGTTGTTAACATTTCAAGTATTCATTTAGGCATATTTTCTATTCTACTCAAATTCTATGTCATTTATGCCACAGTTTGCAATTTTCGTTAGTCTGGGATATTAAAATTGCTCCATTTATAACAAATTTCTCTTTTTAATGACTATAATTGCATGGTAAATTTGCTTTGTAGCTTTTGGAAACAATGGTGAAAACCTGTAGTGATTATGTCCATTACCAAATTGCTGAAAAGAACATATTGGGCGAGATGGTCAGAATTATAAAAAAGAAGATAACTTTTACATTTTCTCAGTATATTTATTTCAGTATGATGTGCATGTGATTCTCACATTTAAAGCTATTAGAATAGTTTCACACGAATTAACTGTTGCCATGTACGTGTTTGGCTATGCCTTAGATGAAACCCCTGAGTTCATGCCCATTGAAAAGCTCTCTGCTATTGGCTGTAAATCAAAATTTACAGATCTGTTTTTCATTTACATGTGTGTGTGTGTATGTGTGTGCGCTATCTGTTATTGCTTTTACTTGCATATAATAACTCTTTTTCCCTACATGATTTAATTTTTAGATCCTTCAATTACAATTTTAGTGCAGAATTGATTTTTGATGTGTGATAGTTACATTGAAATATCCTGAACTTTTTAAACTTGAATAAAAAAAAATTGATATGATTAGGCCCGCAGTATCGAGTAGGTAATCTTGCTAGTTATATTTATATTTTTGACAGTTAGTGTGAAGACAAATATTTTTAGCTCTGACAAAGAAGACACCTACAATATCCTCAAGAAGCAACTGATAGAGTATCTTTTTCACTATTATAACAAGTTTTATCTCGCTCATGAATTTTACTTGCCACACAGATAAGATTGAGACTTAAATATAATATATTGGCTTTTGTTTTGGGCTTTGCCGTGTTTGTATTTACTCAAAAAAAAAAAAAAAATGCTCTCAATCTTATTTGTATGCAACTAAAATTCATAAGCTAGTAATCTTGGGCCAGAAAGGACAGACGTGGTATGTTAAGTCTTGTTATAGTGGTGAAGGATACTCTCAAGTAAAGAAACGAAATGAAGAGTTATTTTTTGTATTTTTCATGAAAAGTCTTTTTTTTTTTTTCATCCTTGGATATCTATTTTTGTTTGAATTTATTTCGATTTTTAATTATTACAGAAAAATTTAAAGAGAAAATGAAGCAATATTGATTAAAGAGTAGTTGTAAATGCTCATTCACAAGCAAAGAAAGATGAAAGATCATCAGACGAATACTCTTTCACAGACCTGACTAGCAAATTTTAAAGTATTGGCAGCATGACGTTGAGATTTCAACAAACACAGAAATAGTAGTTTTGTAAGTTGTTTTCTTCTCTTTGAATTGTTTTTTTTTTCTTTTGATATAATTTTTCAGAAATCAATTATCAATCATTGTCTTGAACTTTCTGAACTGTTTTTTTTTTTTAAATATTTTTATTCTGTGCATTTTGAGGGTATCTTCTGTTTTTTTGATTAGTCCAAATGATTTTTCTTTTTTTGTTTATTTTATTCATTATCTTCTGTATTCTATATAAGCAGTTATGATTGAGGGTTTAAGATCAAGATAATATTTTTTCTTAAGTGGAAATCAAAACTTAGTTTTCATACTTTGGCTATTACACTAATTTTTTTTAATCTTCTCACGTTTCTCTTAACATGCATAGATTGTTTTTCAATCTTTTAACGTTTCTATTATCATACATCACCACATGTTTATACTTTACAGTAGACTGGTCTATTAACATTTGATTTTTGATGTGTAATCGACTCAAGTCCCTAATACAATATTATGCCTTTTGGCTTGTATTAGGAATGTTTTTTAATTTAGAATCTATGGCCATATTTTTAACTGGAGAAAAAGATAGAAGAAATTTTTAATCCTAAAAATGTATTAAGTATTTATTGTTCTGTTAATTCTGTTATATATATTAGCATTGGATTAATGCTGTTTTTTTGGAAGAGACTTAGCAATTGGAAGTTTGCATTAAAGTGAGGAACGAACATAGTTAACTCTTTAAAATCATACCAACAGTTGTGGTTTTTACAACTAGTTTATTGTTAAATCAATATCTAAAGAAGTCATTCACAATTTATTTTCTTGATTTCTACATGAAATAAAAATGCTGTGTTTGTTTTTTGTTATTCGTTCTAAAACTGATTATGGAACTTTTATCTTCATTCTAGGCATTAGTGTTAATCGCAGTGCTGTAATTTTTAATTTCAAGAAATAGATTTGTTGGATAATTTTTTATTTTTAAAAGAATTTAAAAAAAGATAAAATTATAAAAATAAAAAATACTTGAATAATTTAAAAAAAAAAATACTATTAAGATTTAAACCCGACTCTAAAGTTTTTAGTTAGAGTAGAGTTTGAATCTTTTAATAGTATTTTTTGATATTATTTGAGTGATTTTTTTTATCTTTTTTTTTTTTTAAATTCTCTTAAGAATAAAAGATTCTCCAACAAATTCATTTTTTAAAATTAAAAATTACAGTACTGCGATTAACACTAATGCCTAGAATGAATATAAAAGTTCCATAATCAGTTTTAGAACGAATAACAAAAGACAAACACAACATTGATATTCCAAATAGAAATCAAGAAAATAAACTGTGTAAATTAGGCTTCTTTAGATATTGATTTAACAATAAACTAGCTGCAAAAATTATATCAGTTGGTATGATTTTAAAGAGGTAATTATGCTTGTCTCTCATTTTACTTGCAAACTTCCAATTGCTAAGTTTTTTACAAATAAACAGCATCAATCCAATGCTAACATATATAACAGAACAATAAATACTTGATCCAATGTAATGATTTTTAGGATTCAAACTTTCTCTATCTTTTTCTCCAGTAAAAAATATGACCATGGATCTTAAATTAAAAAGCACTCCTCATACAAACAAAAAACATAATATTGTATTAGAGACTTGAGTCGGTTACACATCAAAATCAAAATGTTGGTAGATCAGTCTACTGTAGAGTAGAAACATGTGGTGATGTATGATAATACAAACGTGAAAAGATTGAAAAAACAGTCTATACATGTTAAGAGAAACGTGAGAAGATTGAAAAAAATTGGTGTGATGGTCATAGTATAAAAATTAAGTTTTGATTTTCACTTAAGAAAAAATATATCAAAATTAAGTTTTTATTTTTCTCAATCATGACTGCTTATATAGAGTACATAAAATAATGAATAAAATAAAAAAAAATTATTTGGATTAACTAGGAGAGCAGAAGATATCCTCAAAAAGCATAGAACGAAAATAATTTTAAAAAGAAAACCAGGATCATGTTTTATAAAGTTCAAAACACTAGTTCGTTGAGAAACTCAATTTTTAATTGACATTTCTTAAGTAGTTTTTAGAGTTGGTTCACGAACTGGCTCTCATTGATCGATTTGAGCCTGGGTTTGACTCAGGGCAATAAAAAATATATAATATTACCAATAATTTACCAAAACAATCTTTTATTCTTAAAAGAATTTAAAAAAAAAAAGATAAATAAAAAAAAGTCACTCAAATAATCTCAAAAAATACTATTTGGTTTCAAACTCGACTCTAAAATTTTAAGTTAAGACCTAATAAACCATTAACCTATAAACTTACTATTGTTACTAATTTAAAATAAAATTTAAATAAAGAAGATTGAAAACATACTAAAAAAGGAAAAAGCTTATTGTGCAGTTAGTTTTAATTAAAATTTATATAATATAATATTATCTTTTTATCTTACTTATAAAATAATTTTGATTAATATATTTTATTAATATTGAAAATTATGAAAAAAATAATGTTTAATTTAAATAATCTTAATAATAATTTTTATATAATGAAATAAAAAAAATGATAATAAATTCTTTGTGAAGCACTAACATATACAAATATATCACTATATGAGATATTAAAAAAATACTAGGTTTTTATTTAAGTAAATTTAATTTTTAAGAGAATTATTTTATATATAAGTATTTTTTCTAATTAATAATAATATTAATGAGCTTTATAAACTGACGCTCTACAATTAAGCATTACTAGGAAAATCTATAGTTTCTATTAATTAAGATTTATTAAATCTTAACTAATTTAAACTTTTAATTATTTTTAAATTTAAAATATATTCCTACGCTTAAAAATTTTATTTTTTGATAATTTTTGAATCGTTAAATGAGATATAAATTGGAGTGACTATTTTTATTTGGCTAAAATACTCTTTTTTTATCAATTAAGTTTAGTGAAAATTTAAAAAAAATTTATTCCTTAACTACTTTTAAATCATTTGTAATTTTCAAGAAAATAATTATTATCTCTCATTATTATTGTGCAATCCAATTTCTATATATATATATATATATATATATATATATATATATATATATATATATATCTCGCCACTTTTTAATAAAGGTTGCCACTTTTTAATAAAGGTTAGTTTAGCAAGTAATTAAGGCATATTTCTAGAATTTTAATTGATTAGATTTTTTGACCATTTAACATTGTGGATTTGAGAAATAAGGAAAATGCTAGACAATCCGCTGCATGTTAACCCGCCATATGTGTCACTTGCCACATTACCTCACTCCTGCCCTTTCAGATTGGAATGGAAGGCACGTGTAATAAATGCGAATTTATTGTTTTTGTTTGGTCTTTGTGTCTATAATTTGAAATGACGATTTTGCCATTCTTAATCCAAATTTTTTTTTTCAACCACACTTCTTTAACTTCCAACATAGGCTCTCTTTGTTTTTTTGGGGAAAAATATTAATATTAATGAAAATTTAAAGGAAGAATAAATTTATATATATATATATATATATATAATGTGTTATAAAAAAAAAAATATGTATTAATTAAGAAAATTATTTATATATATCTATGTTTTCTTATAAATATGAATATAATAGTTATTTTAAATATCATAAATAATATTTTAATAATAAATATTAAATTATAGGATCAAAACTATCATATTATAAAAAAAAACACATTAAAATGTTATTAAAACTCATAAATTTTTTATAATTAGGATAATTTATATCTATTATACAGTTCTCAAATAATTATTATCTACCTCTTTATTTATAATTCTTCAAAATAATAAATAATTATTAAAATATTATTTATGATATTTAAAATAATTATTATATTCATATTTATAAAAAAAATAGATATATATAAAAAAATATGAGAAAATATCCATTTACATAAGTGTAAAATTAAAAGTTTTACATAATTTTTTTGCCTTTGATTTGTGTCAAATCTAATAACTCATAACATATTTACAATTAAATAATTTTATAATATCTCCTAATTATAAGATAATAAACTTTCATTTTATAAAATATTTATTTTTTATATTGCATATCTATTTATTTTGTATTCTTTATTATTATTTTATTAAGTTTAACTTTGGATACTAATTAAATAAAAATTAACTCATAAATTAAAAAAAATTAATATATTTTGCTTTATGTAAGAAATTAATATCATCCACAGTGTATTTATGTGTTGTTATTTTTAATTAATATGTACTATTCATACAAACAAACTAAAGAGAAAAAAAAATTATTTCATTCCAATCTAAAATATTAGAAAAATATAAATTTCAAATTAAAAAATTTTGAAAATATTATAATTAATTAAAGAATTATTCATATTTATTTTATTATTCATCCTAATTAAGCCTAAGCCTCATACTTTTCATAGTGTTTTATTTTTGTTATATATTTATTTTATTTTTATAACACATTACAATAAAAAAATTATATATATATATATATAATTATAAATTTATTCATCTTTTAAATTTTCATTAATATTAATATTAAAAAAAAAAAAAAAGAAACATAGAGAGCTTATGTTAGCACTTAAAGAAGTGTGGTTGAAAAAACAATGTTAAAAATGGCAAAACTGTCATTTTAAATTATAGCCCCAAACACTAAACCATAGCAGTATATTTGACATTTATTATCGCGTCGTATCCCTTTCATTCTAGTACGAAAGCAAAAGAAATGAGATAATGCGGCGTGAGACCGGTTAATAAGCAGCAGAGTTGTCTGGCATTTTCCAAGAAATTAAGTAGACGTTTTTGAGTTGTCAAATCAAATTGTGAGTAACAAAGCAATGCAGACCAATTACCGCAGGATTTAAGGGAGTAACTCTGGATATGTGGCATACATTTCCACGTGGAAAGATACTGAAATAACAAAATAATAAAAAAAGATAAAATTCTTTTTCAAAATAATAAATTTAAAAAAAAAATTCTTACACGGTCTAGTTTATTTTTTTTAAAACGAATTTCATCTCATTGAACTTATTCAGAGTTTGGTGCCCAAAAAAAAAAAATAATAATAATACTAATCAGAGTAACTTAGAAAAAAAAAAAACTGAATCAGAGTACCAAAGAGAGAAAATTTTGACTGATTTTTAAAGTATTTTACAAATTAAATTTAAATTTTGACTTTCATATTTTTCAACAAAGTCAAATTATTTATGTATTTATAATTTTAAGAGTTAATGTGAAGACATAAATATTTTTAGCTCTGTTAAATTAGACACCTGCTGTATCCTCAAGAAGCAATTGAGAGTATATTTTTACTATTATAATAAAATTTATCTTGCTCGTAAATTTTACTTGCCACAGATAAAATTGAGACCTAAATATAATATAATGACATTTACCCTTTGTTTGGAAAAAAAATTAGTGAGGAGAGAGAGTGAGGAGAAGAGAATATTAATTTTCTTTTAATGTGTTTGGGAGGGAGAGAAAATAAGGGAAAAGAATTTGTAATTTTTTTTTTTGAAAAATGTGAAACAAAAGTGGAAATTGTTGTAAATTAATAAAATGACAATTTTACCCTTTTTATTAATAAAATTCATATAATTACAAAATATTACATTATACTAAAAAATAAAAAAAATCACCCTTAAGTATTTTTTTTTTTTTAATATTACCATAACATTTTTTTTTTAAAAAATAACAAACATATTATGCATCATTGCTCAAGGTTTTCACAAATTAAAGTTTTCTATGATATTTTTGATTTTTAATATTAGAATTCTAATCAATAAATTGAAAAACAAATTTAGTTCATCTATTTTAATATAACTAACATTAATAATTTATAAGTGCTAATCTCATACCCCCATTTTAAGTATTTAAACCCAACCATCCATATTCATACAAAACACATAAAAATTAGGATCCCTACATAGGATGTTCATACTTAAATAATAAGATTACACCACAATCTCTAAACTAGACCCTATTCAGTGTTTGCAACAAGTTAAATTATCATTTCCTCATTTTCTAGTCAATGCATCACACGTGTAAAGATGCATACAAAAAGTGCATATTCCCTTTATTGCAAATTAAGTTGGTCTTTCAACTAATGCATCAGTATCTCCAATCGCCTAAAACGTGTAAAGCCAAAAAAAACTCTAGCTTTATTAGGATGTTTAGTTAGAAACAAATAAGCATTCACTTGAAAATTTCCTTGTACTCTAATTCATTTCAACTCATCAAATATATCATCCTCACGATAGCAGTGTGAGCGACTATGTTCAAGAACTGAAACACTCTTTTCTGTCAATGCAAGTTGTTTCTCTGCTACTTCTATTGATTTTCTTGCAATTTCAATTGATTTTTCTGCTATAATGTTCCCTTCTCTCATCACATCCGCTACTTTCTTCATTCCCATATTAATCATGTCATATTGCCTATCTAGCATTTCCATCATGGATACTTTGCGCTTCGACCCTCTAAAATTCATAGTTGCATTAGAGTCATTAGAATGTGCATAGTCAGATATGTATGTAAATTTCATGTCAACAGCACATGCCGCCAAAACATTTTGTGTTAGATATTGTTTTCGTCCTCTAAATCTCACCGCTTCAGCTCTATGCACCTTAACATGAACATGTGTTCCATCTATTGCACCCACACAATCTTGAATATATACATATATGTATATAACTACAAATGGGTAAGATGCTAATTTTTTTTTTTATTATTTTGGATTTACATTGAAATTCTACTTTAAATTGAACCCATTATTATCACAGCTCTCAACACATAGTGAAAATGACGACTTGTCGTCTCATTTGACCGTTGAAAGTAAAATGATACTGCACAATTTTTAAAATTTTGGCCTAAAATGTGCAAAAACTTTGCTACTTGTTCTTCAACCGTTGCACGTCTGTAATCTTTTAAAATGCCAGTTTCTCTTAATTTATTACATAATCGAAAAAAAGCACATGCGCCCATACTCTTTCAACATTTTCCTCACTTATTGACTTATCCACACGCAATGATATAATATTAAATAAATACAATCCATGCACAACATGACAAAGAACTTGCAAAACAGCCTTGCATCTTCGTTGATGCCAATTTTCCATCAAACTCTTTTAACATAGATGAGATTTGTTGAATTTCAGCATATTCTCTCCTACATTGTTGAAGTATTTCAACATGTGATTCATAAACTTGTCCCTCCACATGCATAGCATCATTGTTTTCCCTATCCATATTTTTATACAAATAAATATTTTTTGTTTACTAAAGTTTGATAATAAAATGGAAAAACAGCA